>MU224540.1:3797522-3816752 GCA_018584345.1 Thuja plicata | reverse complement strand
TGGATGACATAGATTTGAAAATTCTTGCCAGATACATAGAAAAATGATCTAGTAAAGACCTTGAAACATTCCAACCAAATTAAGTGCGTCAAAGGGAATTAATTGATTCCCCAAACACTCCTGGATTGAGCATAAGATCTATGAGGAATTCAATAACAATAAACTCTAAGAATGTAGAACAGGGAACAAATACTTCTAATGGCCCAGCCACTCCTGGGACACAAACTTCTTCCAACACGTCATGCATTTCATCTTGCCTTGGTAGCTACAATAACAAGATAAAATATAATGCGGTTTCAGGGGAATTCTGAATGAAAGATGGTGGAAAAAATTTTGTGAATAAGTTGAAGGAAGCATGTCTTCAATGATACAAAGACCATCTACATTTTCCATTCTCAAAGATACCCATGCACTTGAAAAATGCAGTGATCCAGGACATGTAGGCTAAATTTGGCACATATTGGTCTTTAAAGAAGATAAATCTATAAATGTCTCAAAATTGTAAACGATTTTGGTGCAACCAAACAAAGAAGATAAAAAAACTCCCTCCTGAGCTAAGGGTAAAAAAAAGGCCAATTCATGTAAGTGTGAAAGTATGGAAAGAGCTTGTAAAATCATATGAGAAGTCTGAGGCACAGAGGAAGTCAGGCGAGGAGAGTACACCAGTATTTAAATTTACTCATAATATTATACCAAATTTGTTAAAAAATTATTCAATTTTATTTGTGCATAGTTAAATTGAATTAGCATATGTTTCAGGATAAGGCCTCCAAGGGTAGACTTGTCAAACTTCGTGCCACACATCATAGTGTCTAGAAAGGTTTACAAGCCTTGATCTACACATTTATAAATATATGTAACATATTAAATGCTATATATATATTATTTCCTATGGAAAATTAAATCATTGCATATTAATTAGTTTAACTAGTCCGTGTGCCATGTTTTGACAGTAGGAGAAATATGGCCGACATCCAACGCAATTTGAAAAGGAAACATTACAAAGCAAAAAGTGGACCGATTTTGTAATATGGATGGAGAAGGAGGTATCAATAGTTGAATTTCAATAATTTAGTTGGATATTTTTGTTTAAATATATCAATTTGCACTTCTTATGTTGAATTATCTATTGATACATAAGACGAGTTTTAAAGTGCTTCTTTGTTGGCCCTAGATCCTACTCAATTGTCATACCATGCAACCTTGTATTATTCCACTTGATGTTTCAAGTGATCAATTTCCTTATTATTCCCTTATATTTATGATTCATAGGAATTATTCAAAAGACAAGGACACAATAGAAAAACTCAACAAAGTCTCAAAGGTGACTCCTCAAATGGGCTTCTTGCCCTGTTCCCATTAGACATCTTAACAAAGGCTCCTAAACCCAATCTTGTGCCTGACAAGAAATTATTTTCCTTAAAAGCTTATTGTTTTATTAAGGACTTCCTTGTATCCCCATCACCCAATCAAAGACCCTTCAAGGACACTTGACAAGTTTTATTCATACTTCCTTCATACATGAGAACTAGGCCTACTAGTCCTATCTGACTAGTTTTTGGGATTTAATTCTTAAAACCCTAACCTTATGCAAAAAAAGGGAGACTTTGGAATACCCTTTTCATATTTACATGACATATCCAAAAAATATTTTATGTTTTTTGGGACACCAAAGGAAAAATAGATCTGCAACTGGTTTTGGGGGCATAATTAGCCCTATTTTCCAAAGCATGTACTTGAAAACACTTGACAATTCCTTGACCAATACCACAAATAGATGGAATTAAACACCAAAGAATTATTCCACAGGTTTTAGGTTCCTAAACCCCTCAAATCTATCTTAGACTCCAAATTTTCATTTAGTCACACAAACGAGGATGTCACATAGCAAACGACAGGCCTATGGCTTCCACTCTCTCTCTCTCTCTCTCTCTCTCTCTCTCTCTCTCTAAAAATAGATGCATCTTCAAAGAGACCATAATCACTACCATTCTATAATAATTTGTATTTCTCCTCTGGTGGAATGGAGTCATACAAGCATTTTAACATTCAAACCCTAGTTGGTGAGGGTATCAGACCCACCATGAGAAAAATGACAATAACTCCTTCAAAATTTAATAAAAAAATGTTCAAAAAATTTTCATATCAAACTATATTCTGCCCTCTTTCATAATTTTGAGTTTCAGGGCATGAAAGTACAATACATGTTCGTACAATTCTATGAAACACGAGAAAAACAATTGTAAAGTAGGGAAACATAGCAAATTTTGTATTTAAATTCTTCAAATCTTAACAAATACCCATGCGTCAACCATAATAGGCCTTATAAACATCAATTATCCCATCCCCAATAGTCCCCAACTAATTTTTGAATGGGTGACCGTTGGGATTTGAAAATTGTACTTTTGCACTAGAAAGTTGCAAAAGTTGTCAATGCAACTTTTTACAACTTTTTGCCCTACTTAACAAAGTAAATCAGAACTTGATTCCTATCCCTAATACATTCCAAAATGGATAATATGAGTCCAATTACATCACTTCCACTCATTTTGAACACACTTTGAGTGGTTTGACCACATTTGACCAAATCGGTACCTTATAGGTCTACATGAGTTAAATGACATCAATTGCCTTACAAAAAGATTTGAACTGATTGTAAACAGTCTTTAGGACCTTATGAGACCTTGAGAAAACACTAAGGATTCTTGAAAATGAGAAGCATCCTTCTTCCCATGCAACCTGCTAAGTAGGGCCACTTTGTTTTTTATTGAACCCACGAGGCTGGTGGAAGGGTACCATTTAGTTTTCCTAGAAGTTAATGCTTATTTGGTTTATTTAAAAAAATAAGCTCCATTAGATATTGGTCTTATGCCTTTTTGGTGTGGGGTTGCAGTGATGTATTAGATGTAGTGGAATATATATGTCTCAAAAGAATTATATTATTTCTTGTGATTGAGGATTTAAGATGACCAAGGAGTGATAGAACAAGAAGAGGACATCATTAGATTTTTAGTTTCCAAAAGGTTAGAAAAGGTGTAAATGAGTAGTGTGTTGGGGAATATTGTGCAAGGACAAGAAAACAAAAAATGACAAGGCTTGGACAACCTTCTTCACTTTGATCTCCACAAGACTTGGGAGGGCATTCCTTATTCTAAGTCCGTACATATGATAGATTCATTCTAATGGCCAACTACAAACCTTGAAATGTGGATAATTCTAAGATTTTATGTAGATGGGGCTTTTATTTCATTAGTTGAACAAGTAATCCCATTTGCTTTAACAAACACTGAGAACACATAAATTATATATCTCCTTCTCAAAATCATGGAGGAGTGTTATATGGATACTTTTAAATTCTCCTCTACATTTTTCTAAGGACCATGGAGAGACAGGAACACAGATAAATTAAACATAAAATAAAAGAACAAAAATGAACAATAGATTTTGTTAATTTGATTTTAAATCTAAAAACCTCCAGGGCTCTCAACAGTCCAATGCCCAATCTCAGGCTATAGAGTGAAAGTAAATCCATGATAGAGATCCTTTGAAAAAATGAAACTTAACCAAGTGGTTTTGAATATATTAATAATTAACATTAACACATCCAGTCATGTTATCTGATGCAAGAGCATCTTGGGTTCTTGGAAATCTTGTATCAACCAAAAATATATTTGTTTGGTTCGGTAGCCTGGTGGAGACTGCTTGATAAAGTGTTCGGTAACTTCTTTGCTTGGTCGGTTGGAGGTTTATTATTTCACCACTCAGGATCAGTTACTTGTTTTGTTGGCTTCAACCATGGGGTCTCAATGGTTGTTCTTGGTTGCTCTGTGATTTTCACCGACTGACCTCTGTGCTCGCTAGTCTTTCTCACCGAGTTGGTTTTCAGACGTTGGATCTTCTGGCCAACGTATGCATTTAATTTTCTATAGCGTAATTAATGTTGGGGTCTCTCATTGGGATGTGTATGGACCTAAATTTGGGTCTTTTCTATTTCCTATAATATATATTTAGGATTTTTGGTGCCAACCTCTTTTGTGGTCTCTTGTATATATTTAGTTTATGTTCTTTGATTTGAGGCAATTTTTGGGAGTAGAAAAGATATAAAAGATTTGGATCGCAGGTCTGTGACCTCACATGTATGAAGATCATTATATAAAAAATCTGAATGTATATGGATGTAACCGGGAAGGCCTTATAGCATGGCATGCATAATGTTTGATGAAGTAATAAGAAAGTTATGATGTTTCTTTCTCTCTTTTTTTGTGTTGTTTCTTCCGATTTGTTCTGCAAACTAGCCTGGATACCTGGGATTCCCTTTGGCCCTGGTTTCCATACCCTCCTTACGTCAGGTGGTATTAGAGCTGAGGTGAGATTTGAAGTTCCATCTTGTAAATCCTAGAGATATTTGTTTTTGGGTAGTAGATTGTGATCTGACTTAAAATTGTAGAGGGTTTCAAGATGGTTCGTGGGAGAGAAAATTCAGATCCAGGTCTAGTTGATATGCTTAGATAGATTGTTGCAAGATTAGAAGTTGTTGAGACAACCCAGTGTAAAGGAAGACATCTTGAAGATGCTAGTGATGATGATGTTGAAAAAATGCAAGGGGAAGCTGCACCTGCACCTATGATGGATCAGAAAGAAGAAAGATTCCTGCAAGCTTTGACAAGCTTGAAGTCCACACCTAAGTTTAATCCTCCTAAGTATAATTGAAAGTTAGATTTGGATGAGTTCATAGACTAGATAACTAAAATGGATAAATAATTTGAGTATGAGAGTGTATTAGAGGAAAAAAAGGTAAATATTGCAAGTACTAAGTTGAAAGGTCATGCATTCTTATGGTGGGAGCATCTGCAATTGGATCAGAAAAAGAAGGGTAAAGACAAGATCAAGGTATGGGATAAGATGATAAACCAATTGAAAGGAAAGTTTCTACCTTTTGATTACCAGATTAACCTAGTTAGGAGAATGCAAAGTTTGAAGCAGAAAGATAGCTCGGTAAAATATTACATCAAGGAATTTTACAGATTGGACATCAGATTTGGACATGCTGAGGATAAGTGGAAAGAATAGCAAGATATTTGAATGGATCAAGAAGTTCTATACAAGGTGAGATCATCTTGGTAAATATGGAGAGCATTGAAGAGGCATATAATTTTTCCCTAAAAGCTGAGGAGAAATTGAACAAAAGATATGAACAAAGGCAAAGAGGCAGAGGTGAAAGATTCCCTAGAGGAAGAGGTAGATCTTATGGTGAAAATAGTAGATCTTATCAGGACAAGACAAATCAAGACACACATCAGGACAAAGGTAAGACTGAGTGGAAAGGTGGAAGCTCATTCTAAGGAAGAGGCAACTACTCCTAAGGTGGTTATAACAGAAGAGGTTTCCAAAGAACTTGTTACAATTATGGTGAAGAAGGACATAGATCTTTTGAGTGTACACATGCAAGCAAGAAAGTCGGTAGTAGCAGAAATCATTTGGTCCAAGAAGAGTCACTGAATGAACTTGAGAAGGAAGGAAATCTAATGATCGTAAGGATACTATGGAGTGAGAGAGATAAGCAAGATCCAGTAAGGAAAAGTTTATTCAAGACCAAATGTAGAGTTGTAGATAAACGTTGGAAGGTAATTATTGATAGTGGAAGCTCAGAGAATATGGCATCAGAGGAGATGGTCACAAATTTGCAGTTGGAAAGAAGGAAGCACCCAAAGCCCTATCAGATTTCATGGATCAAGGATGACCATACACTAATGGTGAGTGAACAATGTTTTGTGAATCTAAAGATTGGAAAGTATTATGATAAGGTGTTGTGTGATATTATGCCTATAGATTGTTGTCATATCTTGTTGGGTAGACCTTGGAAATATGATATACATGCTATACATGATGGAAGAGTGAACAAGTATACTATTTTTATTGATGGTAAGAAGCAAATCTTGTTACCTTTGATTGAAGAATATGTTGGAGAGATATTACATCTGTGAAAGTTTGTTTGATGGAAGGTAGGCAGTTTGTTAAGGATTTGAAATGGAATGATATATGTTATGCTTTGATTCCTAACAAACTGAGTAAGAACATAGAAGATAAAGTTCTTGAAAATGTTGAGAAATTGATCACTGAGTACAAGGAGATCATTTTAGATAATGCACATGATGGTTTTCCACCAATCAAAGATATTAGTCATTGTATGTATCTAATTCCTAGAGCTATTTTTCCAAACAAGGTACCACACCGATTGACACTGACCGAGAAAGAAGAACTCAACTAACAAGTTCATGAGTTGTTGAACAAGGGTTTGGTTAGAGAAAGTTTGAGCCCATGTGCAATACCAGTTGTGTTAGCACCTAAGAAGAATGGAGAATGGAAAATGTGTACTAATTCAAGAGCAATCAACAAGATCACAGTTAATTATAGATTTCCTATACCAAGGATGGATGATATAATGGATTGTTTGAGTGGAGAAAAATATTTTACCAAGATTTATTTGAAGAGTGAATATCATCAGATCAGAATCAGAGAAGGTGATGAATAAAAGACCGCTTTCATGACAAAAGAAGATTTGTATGAGTGGTTGGTTATACCCTTTGGTTTAACTAATGCACCGAGCACATTTATGAGGCTAATGAATGAAGTTTTGAAGAAATTATTGAATAAATGTGTGATTGTATACTTGGATGATATTATGATATCCAGTAAGACCAGAGAAGAGCATTGACACATATAAGACAAGTGTTGCAGAGATTGAAAGAGGAAAAGTTGTTGGTAAATTTGAAAAAGTGTTCCTTCATGAAAGAAGAACTTGTGTATTTAGGTTTTGTGATTTCAACTAATGGTTTCAAGATGGATCCTAAGAAATTTGAAGCTATACTTAGTTGGCCTACACCTGAGAATGTTAGTGAAGTAAGATCATTTCATGGATTGGCAAGTTTTTATAGGAATTTTATGAGAAATTTGAGTTCTATTTGTAATTCTATGACTGAGACAATGAGGGGAGACAAAAGAGAATTCAAATGGACACATGGAGCTGATAAGAGTTTTGAGACTTTGAAACAAAAAGTTGTTGAATTGCCTATGTTAGCCTTACCTAATTTCAATAAGGTATTTCAAGTTGAATGTGATGTAAGTGGAAGTGCAATAGGAACCGTGTTGACTCAAGAAGGTAAACCTGTTGCTTTCTTTAGTGAAAATTTGAATGATGCAAAATTTTTTTTTTTGTCAATGATCAAGAATTCTCCGCTATTGTTCAAGCTTTGAAGAAATGGAGACATTATTTGATGCTGAGTGAATTTGTGTTGTATACTAATCATAAGTCTTTACAATATTTGGGTAGTCAAAATAAGTTGAATCAAAGACATATGAAATGGGTAGAGTATTTGCAGAGTTTCACATTTGTGATCAAGCATAAGAGTGGAGTTTCTAACCGAGTTTTTGATGCATTGAGTAGAAGATCTTTGTTGACTGAAATGAGAATTGAGGTTCTTGGTTTTGAACATATAAAACATTTGTATGAAAATGACCCTAATTTTTCTGAGTAGTGGAGGATGTGCAGAGCACCTGTTCCAAATCAATCGAGTAAGTATGAAGACTATTTCATTCAAGAAGATATGGTGTTCAAAGGTATTCAGTTGTGTATATCGAGAGGATCAATGAGAACTAATTTGATCAAGGAAAAACATGGTAGTGGTTTGGATGGACATTTTGGAATTGATAAAACATTTATTTTACTTAAGGAAAGGTATTTTTGGCCTTAGTTGTATAAGGATCTTCATAAATTTTTGAAAAGATGTGGAATTTGTCAAGTTGTAAAAGGAGTACAAGTCAGAATACTGGTTTGTATACATCAATTTCTGTTCCTGAGAAACCTTGGAGTGATATCAGTATGGATTTTTTTCTTGGCTTACCGAGGATAGTAAGAGGTAATGATTCCATATTTGTGATTGTAGATAGATTTCCTAAGATGACACATTTAATACCATGTAGAAAAACATCAGATGTAGTACATATAGCAGATCTTTTCTTTAAGGAGATTGTCATATTGCATGGATTACCAAAGAGTATCATCTTTGACCGAGACAATAAGTTTGTTAGCTATTTTTGGAAAATACTTTGGAAGAAGTTGGATACTGAGTTGAGGTATAGTTCTACATTTTATCCATAGACTGATAAACAAGCAAAGGTTATAAACTAAAGTTTGGGTAACTTGTTGAGATGCTTAGCTGGAGACACACCGAGTAATTGGGATTTAAAATTAGCACAATCAGAGTTTGCATATAATAGTTCAGTAAATATAAGTACTGGAAAGACACCTCTTGAGATTGTTCATGGCACAAAACTGAGAGGTATATCATACTTGAGAGATATTGCTGGAGAAGAGAAGAGAAGTGATGAAGGAGAAAAAATTGTTGAGTTTACGAAGACATTGCATGAGAAAGTGAAACATAAGTTGGAGCAGAGAAATAAAAAATACAAGGATAGTACAGATAAGTTAAGAAGACATAAGAATTTTGAAGTTGGTGATGTTGTTATGGATCATTTGAAGAAAGGCAAATTTCCTATTGGAACATATGGTAAATTAAAGATGAATAAATTTGGTCCTTGCAAGATATTGAGAATATTTGACAGTGGAAATGCTTATGAAGTAGAGTTACTTGATGACATGGACATATCACCTATATTCAATATTTTAGATTTGTATGAGTATCATGAACCTTATGAAGAAGTGATAGTACCGAGTGATTATCCTAAGAAACAAATAGAGGAAGTTGAGCAGATTTTGAAACAGAGAGTTGGCAGAAATACAAGAGGAAAGGATTACATGGAATATCTAGTAAAGTGGAAGAACAGACTGATTGAGGACTCATCTTGTATTTTTCAATCTGAGTTGGATTCAATTTAGGTTGTACTTGATTCATGATTTAGAGAATCATTTATTTTAACCCTAGGTGTTTGATGCAAGAGCATCTTGGTTTCTTGGCAATCAACCAAAAATATGTTTGTTCGGTTCAGTAACTTGGTGGAGACTGCTCAGTAAACTGTTTGGTAACTACTTTGCTTGGTTGATTGAAGGTTTGTTGTTTCACTGCTTGGGCTCGGTTACTTATTTTGTTGGCTTCATTTATGGGGTCTCGGTGGTTATTCTTGGCTGCTCGGTGATTTTCACCGACTGGTCTTTTTGCTCGGTAGTCTTTCTCACCGAGTTGGTTTTCGGACGTTGGATCTTCTAGCCGATGTATGAATTTTATTTTCCATAGTGTAATTAATGTTGGGGTCTCTCATTGGGATGTGTGTGGACCTAAATCTAGGTCTTTGTTGTTTCATATGTTGGATCTTTAGGATCTTTGGTGCCGACCTCTTTTGTGGTCTCTTGTATATATTTAGTTTTTTTTCTTAGATTTGAGGCAATTTTTGGAAGTAGAAAAGGTAGAAGATTTGGATCACAGGTCTATAACCTTGTGTGTATGAAGATCATTCTGTAAATGATATGAATGTATATGGCCGTAACCGGGAAGGACTTACAGCCTGACATGTATAATGTTTGATGAAGTAATAAGAAAGTTTTGTTGTTTCTTTCTTTCTCTTTTCTATGTTGTTGCTTCTGAGTTATTATGCAAGTTGGTCTAGATACCTAGGAGTGCCTTTGTCCCTCGGTTTCCATACCCTCCTTGCATCATTATCATAAAGTTCAACTTCAACAATGCATTTTATACACTGAAAATCATTGTTATATGCACAAAGAAATTTAACTCTCTCCTTGAGATAGACCCATGAACTAATAACACACCCATAAGAAAATTGGAGAGACAAATTCAACCATATTTAATGTATTAAATTCATATGTAAAGTATACAAATTTTGAGACAACTTTATGACATTAGCATTTCTAATTGTATAGACTTATAACATTGCCCATGAGATTACACTATCTCATAATTACTGTCATGCCCAAATTTTACGTCTAAAAATGCAACAACTTTTTTTTTGAATAGCAATAAATTGAGTGTTAGTTATAGTTGCGAGGTTTCCAAGTTTCACTATCTAGTTATAAAGTTTACAAAGTTAGTGGGTTAGGTTACGTTAGTGGTAAGAGTTGTTAGTAGGGTCAAGGGGAATCATGATCACATGTCAACATCCCTCAACCCATTTGTTAGTAACCTAAGTTTAAATTGCTAAAATTCACAAGGTAGGTTCTTTTCCCTAATTGCATCTTGAGAAAAGAATCTAAACTAATAAATGGTTAACCAACTCATTAGTCTAATCAGCCATTTGGACAGGAGTTTTATAAGTCCTATAAATTAACACTGAAAGGGGTTGATAAAAAAAAAAAACCTAATTTCTCTTTTACTAGAGTTTGAAGATGATGAAATATTTGATTAAAATGATCAATAATGTTATCTTTCTCTTTTCAATGTAGAGTATTAAAGTTCAAAATTTGCAGATTAAATCTATAATTTAAAATTCTAATATCTATTATTCTATTAATACCATAACGAATTTAATCCAAGAGTTCAATTATGTAATTACTACATCCTAGTATCATTAATATAGAATACATTATTTAATTCATGTTTCATTGAATGTTTTAAATTTTATTTAACAAAAATATATGATTAGAATAGTTTTATTTGAAATCATTGTTATTTCTTTCTTAATAAAAGCTCTTTTCAAAAATTCACTAATTAAACCCCTAACATTAATCACTTAAAAAAAATCATCTATAAATACTATCAATCATTTAAATACATTTTCACGTGTTTTGTAAAATTTCTAATTTAATTTTAATCCACGAGTTCCTAATCATATTCATTTAAAATTTAATAAGGTAATCATTAAAGTCACTTTTAAAGGTGTATGGTTAAATTAATTTACTTAATAAATACTCAAGAATTTTTCATAAACTAAGTTTAATATTTAGTCATCAATCATTGATTTAATAATCCAATTATCCCTTATTTTCTAACACCTATCTTATTAATATAATAATCACTTAATTATTGTTAGAATGTTCCTCAATAATTAAATTTACCTATTTAGATTTTACTATCCCTGAAATTCACTTTAAGGGAGGGATTTAATTAAAAAACATAACATTTAATATTCCTTAGTAATTGTAACTAATAAAAGTTACAAATAATTAAAAAAATGTATAATTATTTGCCTAATTTCTAATTTAACTTAATAAAACTTCACTCTAAGATTATCTCACCATTAAGCATTTAACAAAAAGTACCCATATGTGAAATTAATGGCTAAAATACATTTTCTTTAAATGTTTTATTAAATATTAATTTTTTTCTATTTAATAAGTTCTTAATTATCTACACTTAAAAATTTAATAAATTAATCATTAAATTACTCTTTAAAAGACTAGTTTGAATATCTATATCTAATTAAATTAGCAAGTCAACACATATTAACTTAATAATAATCCTATGAAATAAAACAACCAAAAAAGCCATACATTAAGAAAAATCACATCTTAAAAGAAAAATAAAATAAAATAAAAGACATTAAATTCATTAAATAATACAAGTTACTACTTTCCATGTAAATCAATAAATAAATCTCATTCACTAAATTTCTAATAAAAGTCTCAAATTAAAAGAAACAATAAACTATAATTATTAATTAAGCAAGTGGTGAAATAGAAATATGGTTTAATATTAATTGAGACTAAATAAAATTTCCCTCCTAAAAATAGATTTCAAACTTTCTGTCTTAAAAGGCACATTATTATGAAAAAGAACAAAAATATAAAGTCAACTCTATTTTGCAAACCCTAACCCTAATTCGAAATTAGGGTTAGGGGCAAAATAAGAAATCCAAAAGAAGGATTATTTTCTTATTTCTCATCTTCTTTTCTCTCACACAACATATTCAAACCCTAATGCTTATTCTTTTGTTCTTCTACATGATTTTTGTTGCAGGTTGAAAGCAATGGAAGAGCAACTTGAATCTATATGCATATGTCCTTATATATAAGCATATGTACATTAATTTGTATATATTCTTATATACAAAGACGTGTACATATTTATTATTATTATTTTGTTACAAGAGCAGGGCTGCCAAATAGCTATGTTCTTTCACTCTATCTTTTATTTGTATGCAATAATAATTCTCTCTTTTGTTTTTTTAACGCAAGCTGCGATCTATTTCAATATAATGGTGCTGGGGGGTAGCATTTTTATTTCTAAGAAATGTTGTGGAGGGGGTTTCTGTATGGGGTAGCAGCTGTGAAATGTGGTCGTGCGGGGGAGGCTAGGGAGGCATGTTGCCCCTCCCCTCCACGTTGTGGCTAGGCTACAGTCATGGCTTGCCACAAACTATGGTTGTCGCCACCGCATGGGGAAGGGCACGACAGCAACCGTTCCAGTAACCACTGCATGGAGGCGCGGCAGCAGCCGCCCACTTCGTAGGGCAAAAAATAAATATTGTTTATCATATATTTATTTTATTTTATTTTAAAAAAATCTAGTTTAAGCTATGTTTAATGCATTTTAGTTTACTTAAGATATTAGCTGGTTTTATGTCCTTTTTCTTTTCCTTAAATAAAATGTTCAATTTTAATATAAATACAACCAGTTTTATATATATTTATATTCACTTTTTATTTATACATATATCTAGTCAGATATACAAGCGTCTAAATAAATATTAGAACTAAATATACATGTATAGATATTTTTTTTAATATACATAACCAACTAAGAGTTAAGAGTTATAAGGGTAAAATAATAACCAAAACTAAATATACCCCAGACACACACACACACACACACACACACACACACACTAGAATTTAATAATTGATTTAAATCTAATATTAATACATAAGGATCTATTTTGAATAAACAAAGAAAAACAATGTGTGTGTATATAAATTTTAGATATAGATACTTATGGAAATATTTAAAATGTTCAGATTTTCATATGCATTCATAAATAGAATATATACATATAAATATATGTGCTGAGTTTTTCTTTACTTTCTTTCTTTCTTTGCTTATTTAAAATAGAATATTAATAACATAAAGAAGTATAAGAAAATATATCAGATTATATATAATATGCAAAGAGGCTACATTAACATGAACTTTTAAGAAATCCACTTCCTTAAACATAATGTAAAAAGAAGCTTTGATGGATATATATATCAGATCTTACTTATATTCACATGCACATATAAGAACCTACTGATTTTTATCTTGGTACCTATAATAATATACACAATACTAGCACCCTAAGGATTGCATATTTAGAATTTACATTTTATTCATTTAGTAGAAAGAACAGGGTATTAATAATGGCAGATTTGCATATTTATTTCTTTTTACTTTTCCAAAAAGAACATTTGCTCATAAAGGTAAAAAGTAGAAGTAATCCTTTTTATTAAACTTCCAATAAAATGACATAGATAACATAAGACTTATAGAAGGTCAAATTTCTTTTCACACTACATTTCTCTTACATTTTTTTTACATTACAAATAAGAACTTACAATTTAGTTTTTTTTTTCATCTACTACATTTCAAGAATACTAAAATTGCATTTCTTTTCTTTTCAAAGATATTTACAAGATAAATCTTCCACATTGGCTACACAAAATATAGGAATATGAATACACAAGTCCTCTCTAAACAAGCTTCTTCTCCTCATTTCTTCAAGAGTTTAAATGCATCCAAAACCTGCAATAGTTCAAAAGACCATGGGAAGCTCATCTCCCATCCTAGGCCTCTAAGAGGCCACCCCCGAGCTTGGGGAACCAACCCAAGGTAGGAAACACACATACAAACAACAAAATATCAAGAAGAACATAACACAAAATCTTCCAATCATGGCTGTCACAATGGGTCACATATTGACCCTACAATGGGGTGAAGTGGACCAAGTACCCAAGGGGAGAAAGCCATCCAAAGCAAGAAACAAAACAACCTTCACAAGGCATCAAAAACAATATCTTCTCATCTCCTTCCAAGTGCACAAAAACTCCCTTATGCCACCCCAAGGCTTCAAGCCATAAACAACTCAAGGCTTCAAGCCATAAACAACTCCCTTATGACCCCCAAAATAAATAAATAAATAAAAGTGGATTGACTTCATGGAGCCCATACTCCATATTTTCTCCCTCTCCTCCTTGAGGAGAGACTCTACACCCTTGGGCTGTCACTATACCTTCACCCCCAAGGCTACTCTTCCCTCCCAAGGGTGAGTGGACATTGAGACTACCATTCACAAATGCATTCAACACAACACAAAAGAAAATAAAAGCACAATACAAGAAGGAAACCAAACTCAAAACCTCCATCACAACACATAAACTAACATGAAAGGATTGCTTACAACAAGTAATTTGCAAACTAACATGATGCTACTATCAATATGAAAAATAAGTGAATAAAAAAGCACAAAGTGTTAGTGCCACCAACCTAGATCCAAGTTTAAGGAAGAAATTTGATGAAGAGCTCCCTCTTTCTTAAGTCTCATTCTCCCAACTTCTCCAAAACTAGCAATGTCTCTAAGATAGAGAGTGGGTATTCAAACTCTCCAACCTGGAGAGTCACCACTAAAAAGGCCACTAGAAACTCTTGGGGAAAGGGAAGGCTTCTTATTGGTTTCTCTTCCCTAAGCTCCTTACAAGATTTCCAAAATTGGGTTCTAAAAAGGTAATCCCAAAAGTGATCAAAGTCTAAGCACCCAAAAGGAAAGGTTGTCTAACCAAGACAAAGCCTTTTCAAAAGTTGATTTTCGTCCATCTTGAAAAATCAAATTTTGGAAGGGCTCAAGACATAATTCTAGGTGATCCTAAAGTTAAAAAAAGACCGCAACCCATAGGTATATCATATGAGCTTCCTAAAAATGACTCAAAAACACCCCTAGGTACCTTTCTAGCCTCCTAAACTTGCCTTAAAAGCTTAGCCACGAAAATCAAGTGATAAGACCAAACCTCAAGCTCCCAAACCAAGGGATTTGTATGGGGATTCACTATGGTACTAACCCAGGTAGGTGGACATCCAATCCTCATGTGGACATGTCATAGCCGCATGTACACAATAAAAGTGTCAAGTGACACACACACATTTACACATCACTAGACACATGACATATCCACTTGGGAACATTTCACATGAGAATTAAATATACAATTTACAATTTTGAAATAAATACAATCAAGCACACATTATGTTTACAGAATTAAACACGATACAACAAGGTCTTGTCTCTCATTAGACACAACCTTGGCTTTCACTGAATTTCACATAGACCTAGGTTTGGCTCCCCTATTTTAATACCATAGTCTTATTCCCTGCACACTAAAACCAAATATCAGTAGTCCAAGAAAATATAATATATATCATAATAAAATATACATTATTCAAAACCTTTACGAAACATATACAAACTCAATTTAACTCCTAAGATCATATGCATTTATAACATCATTTAAGCATTTAACTTTTATTTCACAATAGAAATCACATTACATCATAACTTAATCAAATCACAATTTCCTAATAAATCACCTAAGCATATATAATCCACTGCATATTCAATAAATCCAAATAACCATAATTGTGTCATAAAACTAATCATCATGAGCATCATAAGATATTGTGCATCTAGAGTCTAAATGATCAAATCTAGTCTGATCTAATAAAGCATAAATCTATGATGTATCATACAAAATTCACATGAAGGTCTTTCACCAGATTTAAACAATATCAAAAATCATCTCAAATAGTCATATCTTAGTAGGATTTCACAACACATCCCAAGTCTAAGGCAGTTCACCTAACTCAAGTAGACATAGATCACCCTGAGGTATAATTTCACAAGGGTGCTACTTGGTCATACTGCAATACTAACTCAATCTACGCCTCTTAGAATGTCAATCATAAAAGGGAAATGAGGGAGGCTCTACAATTACATTCACCTTTAGCAACTTGAAACTAAATATTATCCTAGTTAGATGCTAAAGACAATTTTGAGAACCAAAACCCCCCTTTTTATGGCCTTGGAATTCCTTTTATATTTAAGGAATGCAACAAGCTTCAGCCCACTAAAAAAGATTTGATTCTATCACCATTAATCTATTACAGACGATAATATCCTAACCGATTTTTTACCACCAGTCTTGTCCATAAGTAAAAACTCTTGGCCAATATACAAGGAATCCATAGTGACACAACCACTACTTTCAGTGAACCAACCAGCCATATGATCCATGTCAATATCGACCATGGGTAGTTATTGAAGTTGAAAATGCTAGACTGCAAGATTCACACTAGCTTTCCCATTAGGAGACAACTTTAAAACTTCTTCTTATGGAGATATAGCCGACTCCAATGCTTTGTCTTTGTAATATATGATTTGGGGTTTAGGAGATCATTTGTTAATTATTGTTTGATTTGCTTAGAGTATATTGATTTCCTTAACCCTACTTCATATTTACTTGAATTTAATTGATTGTGTATTGCAATTGTGATTAGGGAGAAGATAAAATGTTTCTCTTTTATTCCCAAATGCACAAATGGGAGATCCAAGTTGATCAACCTGAAAGAAAGGCTAATGCACAAATGAATCAACTATTTGGAAAGGACAATAATAAGAAGGAATCTTAAATTCTGTTAATTATATGTGTAGAAATGATATATGACAGTAATTGAAGAAATAGGAGAAATTTACTAACCTTGAAATATTGCAGATCAAAGAATGTTGTTTTCTGATGTCTATAGACTATTTCTGGAAAAACTGATAGTTGATCCCAAACCAAAATGCAGAGACGAACAAAACCCAGAAATATTTTTCCATTCCAATGTCGTCTTATGAAAAATATTGACCTTGACCCACAAATGTCAACCTTGACCCAATAATGTCGACCCTAACCTGCACAGGTCTGACAGAGATTTTGTTCGTGCCGTCCGAAAGAAAGCTAAAAAGGGTATCCAGATCGGGTCTCAAATCTACTATTCTGAACCTGTACCTATAAGAAAAAGAGAATTTTTTATTGTGGGGGAGGGGTTTGCCTTAGTCAAACCCCAGTTTTGGAATTAACCTCAAATACATATAATTGAAATTGCAGAAATGGACAAAGTAAATGCTTAAATTCACCTTGATTGTAAAAGTCCTTGTGGCAGATTCAAATCCTTGAATCCACAAGTATGCTTCAAGATGTGGAATGTAGAAAGGCAGGATGTCTTCAATCTCTTGCTTGTATATCTCCAACACCAAGTCTTGAATGGGTTCTTGAATTTGGAATAGGCTTGGAAGAAGGTGGATGGAGAGATCACCAAAAGGGCACTATGTAGCTTGAATCCTTCAATGGCCTCCAATGGATCTCCTTCATGAAAATGGATGTTTGAATGGATGAATTCTTGCTTGAAATCTTGCTTCTTATCTTGCTTGTATTTCTCTTGAAGATAGTTTGAGAATACTTGATTAGAAGACTTCGTTCACTTGATGATGGTTAGAGAAAATGAGAGGAGAAGGCTCCCTTTTATATGAAATTAGGGCACAATCTTTTAAGGAGGCCGACATAGGAGAATTAAATTTATATTAAAGCCTTTACCCATAGGAGAGGACCTATATTAAATATAATTTAGGAATCGACACTTCAGAACTCGAAACAGCCGACCCGAAAGTGGGAAAATACTTTTTACAAAGACCGACATCCAAAACTGTGAGACTCCAGGATCTGAACCCTGGGTCAATGTTGAGGTCGACCTTGACCTAGGTCAGGGTTGAGGTCAACATAGACCTAAAATCTTGACCTTGACCCTGAAGCCCATAATCACCAGTTTGCAGTTCAGAATGCAGAAATCAGGCTAAACAGGAGTGGAAAGAGGGACAAAACAGGGGGGAAGCCATGTCAAGATCAGGAACCCATTCAAGGCACTTGTCATGACCCCAAACCACTTACTTGGAAGGCTAAACAAGTCTAAAATGGAAGTGCTTCCATTTTCCGACTATACATTTAGCCCCCACTTTAGCAAGAGTATGAGCTCAACACAAACTCTTGGTAAAGGAGAATATACAGAGAAGACAACCTTATTGGAACCAAAAAGGGATAAAGAAACCCTCAAGCCTCCAAGGGGCTTAAGTCTTTATCAACCCTAAGATCATGATAAGAGAGACATCACTTAGTTTAAGGAGAGAGAAAAAGAGGGTGTGATTATCTCGCCCAATGAGAACTTATGTCTCACTGTGAACCACACAAAAAGTGTAACTGGAAAGATGGAGTTGAACTGCCTAGTGAATGTGGCTACTCACTAGTCAACCCATCAAGGAGATCCATTCTTAAAGGGATCAAAACATTGTAAATTAAAAACTGGCGGGATCAAGAGATCCATGTAAATTTTAAACTAGAGGGATCAAGAGATCCTTAAAAAGTACAGATGACCATGCTTTAAGGATTAGTTTCTTTTAATCCATAAAGGGAAAAGTTTTAAATATTGAAAACTATTTTGAACTTGTGTGTGTGCAAAAAGTGAGTAGAGTGTATGCCCCCACATTAAAGTCATTGCTAACACTTTAACAGGAGCAATGATTTTAACGGAAACATCAACAACTCTATAGATTACGTTTCCACTGCGAGATGCCCCCAAAGGAAGACAAATCAAGGGAAATAAAACATAAACATACATAAGAACACAAGAGGGATCTACCTAATGTGGGTTTAGTATGATCATAAGATACCATGTACATAGAAATATAATATTATTGCAAATGAATTGACATCATTCCCCAAATAAAGTAGAACTACAATCACAAAGGAGGAAAGAAACTTAAGAATTACAAAGAGGAATCTTTTTGGACCACAACATGGAGACCAAAAAGAATTAGTGCTACCATGTCACAGATCCAAGCAAATTGTATAAGGAAAATAGTTACAAATAATAGCACAAGTACAACATAACATGAAACAACATATAGAAGAATGTAGATACATATAGAAGAATTAAACAACAGTTGTGATTCTATTATCACCTTGCACCAAAAAAGTAACAAAGGTCATATAAAAGAATCTAACAAACATTTAGAAACACACATTATGGGAGAAGCACAATATAAACACAAAAAGGGCTACCATAAAGGATGAGCCAATTAAGCATGTTGTCAACCCTCCCCATCTTGGCTTATGTTATTTAGGGTAGGTGGGCAACTCACAAGAGGGACTATATCCAATATAGTAGGAATGATAGCCAGTTCCAAACAAGGATCCTCTTGAGAATC
>MU224540.1:3777770-3795524 GCA_018584345.1 Thuja plicata | reverse complement strand
CAATGGAATAGGGAGGTAAGGAACAATACCATTGTAAAGCCTTATCTCAAAAGGTTCTAGCAAACAATTTAGCTAAAATCCTATGGTCATGAGCATAATCACTACAAAGGATTTGAAATGTTTTAACTTGAGTAAGAGAATCGCCTTTGCCATTATAATTCTCAAGATGAGGCATATCGGCTTGCTGAGGGACAGTAGCACGAATGATGTCTAGGTTAAAGGACTACCCATATCACATGTAGGAATGCTAAATTTAGATTGAGTTAAAGATGCAAGTTGTTGTTGTAAAGATGACACAGTTTGAGCCAAACTAATAATTGTAGAATCATTAGAGGAAATAGATGGCATAGAAATATTAGGAACACTAGGAAAAGTGTAAGAAGTAGCAGGAATAGAAGACACAACCGGTGGAACATTAGGAACCACAGTTGGAAGAGGATTAGTATAAGTAAAAGGCACACTATGATATGTAGGTTGTGAGGTAGGTAAAGATACCAGTGGAGCACTCACAAGAATAGGTGCGCTTAGGAGAGAAGTTGTTATCAAAGGAGGAGTGTAAGTAGGAATACTAGGTAGAGGAACAGAAGAAGGTCCTACACTAGTAACAATAGGTGTGAATCCTAACTCTTGAGCCTCTTGACCTAAAGGTTTAACATTCAAATTCAGAAGATGAGTAATACTACGCAAGAAATTAACACCTTGATCATTATCACGGAGAACTTTCTTAAGAGCCTCTATAGCTTGGATGGAATCTTGATTATGGTTTTCTTGGATAAGCCAATTTACCATTTTATCAAGTTCGGTTGAAAGGTTTTGCACTTGTTTAGGAGGAACTCTTAAAGCGTCACCTTCATCATGAGATGAGTGAGAAGAGTTATGCTTCGTAGAAGGATTGGAATCACGAGTTATCAAATTATCATCCAAGATCCTAAGGAAAGGAGAGGAAGACTCGGGATCAAAGGAACTTATAAGTCTATGGCTTCTTCTAACCAGGATACTATAAGTAGGACTAGATGTGGTAAAGCTCATACACCAATACAATACAAATGAACTAACACGAACTTTTGATTAATTGAATTGAAATGCAATTTGAAAGAAAATGCAAGATCTAGCATAAACAATGTAAATATAACACCAAAAAGAAAGAGTTGTCTATCACGGGTTCACCAAAATGTAATATATGATTTGAGGTTTAGGAGATTATTTGTTAATTGTTGTTTGATTTGCTTAGAGTATATTGATTTCCTTAACCCTACTTCATATTTACTTGAATTTAATTGATTGTGTATTGAAATTGTGATTAGGGAGAAGATAAGATGTTCCTCTTTTATTCCCAAATGCACAAATGGGAGATCCAAGTTGATCAACCCGAAAGAAGGGCTAATGCACAAATGAATCAACTATTTGGAAAGGGGAATAACAAGAAGGAATCTTAAATTCTGTTAATTATATGTGTAGAAATGATATATGATAGTAATTGAAGAAATAGGAGATCAGTTACATGTCATCAGTATCACCATATTTAAGATAATTAGAGCGGTAGCCTCAGAGATTGGAATAATTTGCAAATTACAGAAAAGGTCTGTAGTTGCACTAAAACATTCTAATATCCCTGTAAGTATCAACAACCCTTCTAATATCCTTGTAAGTACAATATTGGCATCATGTTGCTTCATTTTCGAATCTTTGTATGTTTCATGTAATTAAATTATGTTAAACCATTTTGTCCTATACCAAAAAACACTTATCTTCTCTACGAACTTCATGTTCAACCTCCTTAATTAAAGGAAAAGTAGCCTACTACAAATATTTAAACCAGGAAGCACCATTTATAACCTTGTTGCCTCAGAAATAGAGTTCACATTACTTAAAATGTTGAAAGGCGACAACCATTTACTGAACTTTCTGAATTTTCTTCATATACTTGTGCCAAAAAGATAGTTTACATAAAGTAGATTAGGAAAGATCTCTCTTTTGATGTCAAGTACTTAATTAGGCAAGATTGAGATCTTTACCATTGGTTTTCTTCTTGATAACAACAAATCCACTAAGATACTCAAAAATTTATGTTGGTGAAACAAATGATTTCCGCTCACATTGATTACTCGAGCTCAAAAAATAGTAGGTCAGATGTCACACCAACCATCTAATAATCACTTTCCCTCTTTCTTCATCACCAAATATTTCACATCAACCACGATAATCCTTGTAGATGTTGAAATTATCTATGTATATATCAACCATGAAAATCCAGGTATGTGCATGACACTTTTTGTGTATTTATTACTTTATATGTATTTCTTAAATAACTATAATATTCATATATCACATAGCATATCTTTTCCTAATGCTCTAACATGACGTCGTCTATGGTGCAACCAGAATGCACCACGGTATAGTGTAAATAAAATAGACTTAAAAAAAATAACATTGTATGTGGTTGCATTGTAGTTTCCCCATAGACAGGGGTGTGTGGACACATGCTTATGTATAGGTTGGGGGAGTGTGTGTTCCCGTGTGTCATATACTCATCGTTATGCACACCTATGTTCTATGTGCCAACATGCCAAATTTTTAAAATCTAAAATCCCTCTTTAATCCAAAAATCCTACAGACTTAAGCAATTTCTATATTCCTTTAATGCCTTACTTATTGTTTAATAAGCTATCATAAATGACACTACAAGGGGGGTAAATTGAAGGTTATACGAAAATGGTGTTAGGACTATGAGAAGGATATACAACATTGAGAGAGGAATTAGGTTAGTTTGCAACTAGATAATTACAGAGAAGGGTGTTTTGAAGGGTATGCCTAGAAAACTAGGAGGTCCACCGATGAGAAGCGAACCAACAATTCATCAAATAATCTTGCAGGACGCACTCTACGAGCTAGAATTCAAGAATTATGGTTTATTAGACTACTTTTGAAGCTGAATAGGTTTAGTAATGAAATCTCTATGGAATTTTCTGAGACATTTAACAATGTTGAGAAAATTGTGAAGGGTTTGAATGTTATTGCCACAGAGGAGAGGATTGTTGAAGTTTATTGGTTGTCTATTGTAGGAGAACCCTACCCTGAAAGTAAACTTGTTAGAACAACTAGAGAAGGGTTTAATACACCTAGGGATCCTCCACTTGAAGTAGATAAACAGGGAACAAGGAGTCTTTCTTTACCAGAAACATGGAAACATGTTACTGTTTATATCATCGGATATTTTACATGTGAGGGTGAATAGTCATGTCTATACTCTGTACACTTCAAGATTCTGAGCCACATGTGACATGGAAGGAGAATGAATTTCTCCAATGTTCTATATAACATGCTGGAAATCATGGCTATTGAGATGTAGAAAGGAAGGGAAAAATATGTTTCACACCACTATTTAATTAAGTTTCTTGTTGAAAGGTCTTTACAAGATGTGTCTTGGATGTCATGGAATGACTTTTTAAAAATTAAAAAGTTCACGGTGGTGAATGTGCATCTTAGAGGTCAAACCTCGACCCATAGGGTTAGTGGGGAGGCAATAGTTCCAAAATTCACCCCTAGGGATTCAACTTCTAGGGTTGTTCCTAGCACAAACCCTACTGTAGCAGAAATGAGTTCACCTTAATCTTTGCACAAAGATGTAAATAGTCCCTTTTTAGACCCTAATGAGGATGTTTCCCCTAAATAAATATTTCACACTAGGGAAGCTGTGGCAAGGGAAAAAAGGAAAAATGAAAAATACTAAGGATGGAAAGGGAAAGGCTAAAATGTAGAAATTTGTAAAGGAAAGCCCTAGAAAATGGAAAATTAGGGATGAAGAACATACTGCAACCACTAAGCATAGTGAAAAGGTTGCAAAAATTCTAAGACAATAAAAATACGAAGAAAACACCCATGAGGAAGATTCATATGCTCAGGGGTAAACCTAGTAAACATGCAAAATATACTGCACCTAGGGTGAATATCCAAATTGAATCCTTAGACTCTGTTCATACCACTCCTAGTGAAGAAGAAAGGATAATTTGTAATAGAACTCCCAGGGGAAGCCCAAAATTTACCTCCTCATCTAAGCATCAAGATACAACAATGATGCCTACACAAGAATATGAGGAGAGGGATGACCATATATCTTGAGAAAGGGAATTTCCCTAGGAAGACCATGAGTTGTTGATGGAAGGAAATCTGGAATAAGAGAACTTAGGATTAGAAAGGCATGTTGCTGAAGTTGAGCAAGTGGCAGGTGGAGAACCAAAACAAAGGTGACTCCTAGTAGGTATTCACCAACCTACTACTTTCTCATGGGAATCAATAGCCCTAGATTTATGGAAATAAGTGAAGGATAAGGAAGAAGAATGGAATAAATAGAAGCATAGGCTCTAGGAAGTGATTAAAAAGAAAGACAAGGAGATTGAGGAGAAGAATGTAGAAATTGTTGCATTAAAAGATAAGGTAAACAACGTGATGAACTTAGTGCCACAAATTTTAGAATGTAGAACTCCCAAGGGTATATATGCACTACATCTAAAGGAGATTAGTCTTTCTTTTCAATCATCAAGATTAGTCTATGGTTTAAACCCTTCGATAGAGACTCCACAAGAATTGTTCCAAACTTAGTAGTTTTCCTCAATAGAAAATAAAAACTTACGCTGTGAATTATACTTGTACAACTATGTTGTTCCTAATGATCATGAATAGAATCATTTAATGTATATCAAAGATATTCATTTAAGGTCTCTAATGTATTGGATTCAAAATTAAAATATTTTGGGGTAGTCTTTCATAGCACATAGAGACAAGGAGATCCATACCCCTTTACATTTAAGGGTAGAATTAGGTGAACCTGCAAAAAATTTCTATACTTAGCACAAAATTATCTGCAAAGATGAATACAAACAACAGATCCTAGTTGCAAGAGAAGAAGCCTTTCAATAATTTGAACAGGTGGTTGCAACATCAGGAAGGACAACATTGGGATATATAACTCAAAGACAAAATGGGTTACCTGATGAGTTGAAGCAGTCTGAACCCCATTCCTTGCAAAACTTTTATGCAACCATTATTAGGAGGGTACCAAAATATAATCTTTTGGGGAGAACAAAGAACCAAAAGTGGATCCCTTTAATGTTAGAAATAATGGGAAGTATGTACTAAGAGGGGAGGGGTGAATCAGTACCTCTAAAGCTTATAGTTAATTAACCTTTAACCTTATGTAATCAAATATTTTCTTTACCGATCATATCTGTTGTTCTTTCTTTATGCATGTGATATCAATTCATAATATTAATTGTATGTAGACATTAATATAAACATTCATGAAAGAAATAACACATAACACAAAATATGGTGACACAAAAAACCCATGTTAGAAGGTAAAAACTACGGTGGGAATGACACCCACAAAAACTTCACTATTTGCAGATTGGAAGGGGTTGGTTAAGGCTTACAATTTGATCACTTCTAATGATCTACCATGTTAGGAGTATTATGCGGAGACTTTTTGAGGTCTAGTTTGTTAATATTTTTAGCAACACTGTTTAGTGTGCACTCAGTTAAGAGATTTACAATAAGATTGTTAAATCCACTTTTCTTGAAAGGATTTCTTCTATTTGCTACACTTGTTAGAATGTATACAAAAATACTCATTGACCTGAGTGTATGCAATCTAAAATTTCTAATTACATATCCATTAAAGTTTACATGTACAAATGTATCACCTAATGTGATTGATTAATACCTCTGTTGCTCGGTAGCATTGGTTCTTGATAACCAAATTCATCTTTTGTTGTTCTGGTTCTTGAAACTATCAGTCTGATCCATAGATGTGCTCGTTGGATACATTCATCCTCTCATCCTCTTCAAATGAATGATTACATCTATTTATACAATAGATTGACCTAATTAAGTTTCACGTATTACAAACTTAACTCTATGATCAAAGGTTTACAACTTGATCTTGATCTCCTAGTTTGCATATTTTTAATCAGTTATAATGATTAAAACTATTACAATTATCTTTCTTGTTCCTAAAGAAATGGTTTTAAAACTAAACTAAACTCTAAATATAAAGTATAATCATTTTATCTGAAGTGGAAGTCAGATCCACTTTTCTCGGGATATAACTAACTTTCGGTGTTCCTTTGTTGAACTGTCTGTTGGGTTCCCTTACTGTCGGGTTCCTTTGTTTCTTCTCTTTTGATTTAAGTGTCACCATCTTGTCGGGTGCCTCTATATCATCTTCAGGTTGCACTTTTGGTTTACACAGTAAAACTTGTGTCGTCGGGTTTCTCCATACTTAGTACTTTCAGTCATAACTAAAACCTGTCTTTTGGTGTAGTGTAACCGACAGTTCAAACAACTATTTTCTCTTTACATACTAATGGAAAAACTTATGTCATCAATCCCCCCCTTTGACATTAGTATAAAAAACTGATATGTGCATAATAGTAAAATAAAATTTATAGTATGTACACCATGTATATTACTTAGTCATTTCATGACTCCCCCTATGCATATGTCAGTATAGTATAGTATATGTGTATGTAAACTTGTCTTTATACTATTTCTTCCATTTCACCTTGTCTTTTTCTTTTGTGTTATGTGTAATGTACATATCATTTTCCTTTTCACGCTTTTTATTATATGCTCTGTACATATCATTTTCCTTTTCCCCCTTTTTTGATAGTAAGGGCAAAGGTGTTTACCTATAGCTTATCAAAAATATGAGAGTGAGAGGTGTTCATTTCCTCCATCATCTTCTCCCATTTCTCCTTTAAATTCTCAAGAGCCATATACTCTAGTTTGATCCTAGCATGCATTTCATAGATGATGTCTTCTACAGACATCTCGGGGGTGGCAATTAGCTCTCTTTCCGAACTTATGTGTTGTTATAGAAGTGTGAGGTTTGGTAATAGTTGAGACTGTATCTTGGAAACCTCTTCTCAAAACTGTGATTCTACTTCCCAAATTTCTTGTCTTAACCTTTTGATTTCAATTATCTTCTCATAATGCAATTTGATTGCATTTCTATCTGTGGTTAGACTTTGAGCACTTGCATTTAGATCAGAATCGATCTTTGCAATCTTATCGTTATTATCCTTTGTGAATTTCCCCGAAGTACATAGCTTTTGAATTAAGGAAACAAATTCAGTAATGATTGGATCTAATTCATTTGTTAATTCTGAAAGCTTTACCTTATTTTCTGCTAATTCTTTGCTGATCTTTTCTGTTAGTTTGTTTTGGAACTTTTGTTTTGCTCATTCCTCAATTATCTTTTCTGCATCCACATTCTGTGTTGTGATGGCATCGGTGAGAACAACAAGTTGATCTTGAATGGGGGCATTGTGATCAACATCAATGTCAGGAACTATCTGTTGTAAGATATCTCTTGTATTTTTTAGCACTAGAGAATCTTTGTGTTCTTTTCTTAGTTTTTCCTGCATTGATTTCCTTTGACATATCTCTCCATATTCAATAAGAGATTCATAGTCCAAGGTGGTTGGATCACACTTTGATATCTCAATGATTTCATCAACTGTGACCTCCAACTTACTCCTCTGGGTTTCCTTCTTCTTCTTTTGTGTTGCACCTGTATGTAAAACCATAGCCAGCTTCTTTGATTGGTTTGATGTGCTACTTGATGGCTTCTATGGTGTTGTACTTTTCCCTACTGCTAGGTGTTTGCCTATCAGTTGTCTGAGGATGTCTCCTTATCTACCTTCGGTGTATCTACAACATCCCCTTCTGTATTTTTAGGATTGGTATCAACTATCTTATCTTGTTCACCTTTCTCTTTTTGCACTTCATCTGTATCTTTTATTTGTGCATCTTTTTCGGTGTGATCTCCATATTTTTGTTCTCCACTAATGCCTACTTGTTCATCGGTCATATCCTTCTTCTCATTAGATGTATCTTCTTGTTCATCATTACCCTTATCCTCGGGTATGCTTGCTTCCTTCTCTGGTGATTTCTCCTTTTCTGAGATAATGTTGATAGCTTGTATCAACAGTGGTATCTATCCTGGTGTCTCTACCTGTGCTGAATCTCTTGACGTGTCCTATTCATCAATTTTTTCAAAGGTATTCAGTTGTGTATATTGAGAGGATCAATGAGAACTAATTTGATCAATGAAAAACATGGTAGTGGTTTGGATGGACATTTTGGAATTGATAAAACATTGAGTTTACTTATGGAAATGTAATTTTGGCCTCAGTTGTATAACGATGTTCAGAAATTTTTGAAAAGTTGTGGAGTTTGTCAAGTTGTAAAAGGAGTAAGTCAAAATACTGGTTTGTATACATCGATTTATGTTCCTGAGAAACCTTGGAGCGATATCAGTATGGATTTTTTTCTTGTCTTACTGAGGATAGTAAGAGGTAATGATTCCATATTTGTGATTGTGGATAGATTTTCTAAGATGACACATTTCATACCATGTAGAAAAACATCAGATGCAGTACATATAGTAGATCTTTTCTTTAAGGAGATTGTCATATTGCATGGATTACCGAAGAGTATCATCTCTGACCGAGACAATAACTTTGTTAACTATTTTTGGAAAATACTTTGGAAGATTTTGGATACTAAGTTGAGGTATAGTTCTACATTTCATCCATAGACTGATAGACAAACAAAGGCTATAAACTCAAGTTTGGGTAACTTGTTGAGATGCTTAGTTGGAGACACGTCGACTAATTGGGATTTGAAATTGGCACAAGAAGAGTTTGCATATAATAGTTTAGTAAATAGAAGTACTAGAAAGACACCTTTTGATATTGTTCATGGCACACAACCAAGAGGTATATCAAACTTGAGAGATATTGCTAGAGAAGAGAATAGAAGTGATGAAGGAGAAAAAATTGTTCAGTTTATGAAGACATTGCATGAGAAAGTGAAACATAAGTTGGAGTAGAGTAATAAAAAATACAAGGATAGTACAGATAAGTCAAGAAGACATGAGAATTTTGAAGTTGGTGATGTTGTTATGGTTCATTTTAAGAAAGGTAGATTTCCTGTTGGAACATATGGTAAATTAAAGATGAAGAAATTTGGTCCTTGCAAGATATTGAGAATATTTGACAGTGGAAATACTTATGAAGTAGAGTTACCTGATGACATGGACATATCACCTATATTCAATATTTTAGATTTGTATGAGTATCATGAACCTAATGAAGAAGTGATAATACCGAGTGATTACCCTAAGAAACAAATAAAGGAATTTGAGCATATTTTGAAACAGAGAGGTTGCAGAAATACAAGAGGAAAGGGTTACATGGGATATCTAGTAAAGTGGAAGAACGGACCGATTGAGGACTCATCTTGTATTTGTCAATCTGAGTTGGATTCAATTCAGGTTGTACTTGATTCATTATTCAAATAATTATTTCTTTTAACACCAGGTGTTTGATCCAGGAGCATCTTGGGTTCTTGGCAATCCTATATCAACCAAAAATATGTTTGTTCGGTTCGGTAGCTTGGTGGAGACTACTCGATAAAGTGTTCGGTAACTGCTTGGCTTGGTCAGTTGAAGGTTTTTTGTTTCACCACTCGGGCTCGGTTGCTTATTTTTTTGGCTTCATTAATGGGGTCTTGGTGGTTGTTCTTGGCTGGTCAGTGATTTCACCGACTGGTCTCTGTGCTCAGTAGTCTTTCTTACCGAGTTTGTTTTTGGACGTTGGATCTTCTGGCCGATGCATGAATTTAATTTACCATAGTGTAATTAATGTTGGGTCTCTCATTGGGATGTGTTTGGAACTAACTGTGGGTCTTTTTTATTTCATATGTTGGATCTTTAGGACCTTTGGTGCCGACCTCTTTTGTGGTCTCGTGTATATATTTAGTTTTTGTTCTTAGATTTGAGGCAATTTTTGGAAGTAGAAAAGATAGAAGATTTGGATTATAGGTCTATGACCTCATGTGTATGAATATCATTCTGTAAATGATCTGAATATATATGGACATAACTAGGAAGGCCTTATAGCCTGACATGTATAATGTTCGATGAAGTAATAAGAAAGTTCTGCTGTTTCTTTCTCTCCCTTTCTATGTTGCTGCTTCTGAGTTATTCTACAAGCTGGTCTAGATACCTGGGAGTGCCTTTGGCCCTGGGTTTCCATACCCCCCTTTCATCATTATCATAAAGTTCAAATTCAACAATCCATTTCATACACTGAAAATCATTTTCATATGCACAAAGAAATTTAACTCTCTCCTTGAGATAGACCCATGAACTTGTTGACAGGACTTTATGACTGGTTTCGCCAACATAGATAAGTTGTCACCGGGTACCAGGGTACCAGCCAACTTTTCTTGAAGAGGTTTACTGGAGAATGAATTCTCCTAGCCTCCAAGCACCTGGTAGTCGGGTATCAACGGTCCGAGGGAGCTAAGTTGGGCATGTGACTGTTGTTTGAGGGGATAGCTAGTCTTTACTCATCTCTTCCTGGGATTTCAACAGGAGTGGGGATTTCCTGCAAGCACTTAGAATTAATAAAGAAATTGCAAAAGATAGATCAAAGTTAAGATATATTTCTACTTATAGTTGTGCAATATATGTTCAAACATCAACAATGCTCCAATACCGAAAAACCAAACTAAATATTGAATACACAAAGAACCAACGATTCACATGCATTCAATAAAAAAGGGAGATAGAACATTAACTAAATGAAAAATACAAGAACAAAGGACATGAGAAAACATATAGCACAAAAAGATATCGCTACTTCAGAGACCATAACAACACATAACATACAGCCACAAGATGTTCTTCCTTCTTCATTAACTCAAATGGTTCCAGCATCACTGGCAAGTATATCCATGGATCCAAGGGAGAATTCTAAGCTACTAAGAACAAATGAGCATTGAGCTCCTGAGAATAACTGAAAGTAAAATGCTATGCTTCTATTACTGTTGGACTGCAAAATCATCAATTTTTCCGACCCTTGTTATGGTGTCAAACTTCTTATTTATACACAAATTTGACTTAAAATCTAACCTAATCTAACTGTACACTTGCCAAATATAATAGATTATCTTTGGCCGGTACTACTTGCACCACTTACAATCACCTTGGGATATGCAAAGGTCTGACAAGATAGAAGAAGAAGATAAGAGGAGAAATCTAGAAGAATCAGTTTAGAGAACAGTGTCAAGGTACTTATGGAAGAAATCTGATTGTCCTAGTATCCTAGGCTACATGCCTCATAAATGAAAATTGCAGCTCCCTATCTTTGATGTGCACTAGGTAATTAATGTGGGAGTGGCACCTTAAGGGAATCATCTGTCAAAGCCACCTCTTCCGCCTGACATACCTTATCTGGATCACCTACCCTCTAACCCTTATTAATTGCTTAACAGTGATTGGTCATCTCTGGGGAACCTAGATGCAGATTGTTGTGAATGAATACAAAACTATGGACCCAAAATTTTGGAGTCTGGGAGCTTATGCTCAAAGAATAATGAATTTGAAAAACTTTGCCCCATTGGCAGAAATCTCTAGAGACCAGAAGACTTTACTGTTCCTTGTTATTTTTGAAGGCCTCCAAAATATGGATGATTCCTTCCTCATCCACCTCTTTGATGTAGTCCTAGCGGTCATTGATAGCCCTGAATTGCTCGTCAACAACATTGGCCCCCTCCTTGAATTATGGAGCTACCTTCGCTACGTTGTGGGCCCAGAGCATCATTTTGGTTAGGTGTGACATTTTCCCTCCATCAAAATCCCTGGAGGATCGGTACCATGAATCCATGAACTCATCAAATTTTCTCAATACAAAATCCTCTGGAGCACAAGTCCCGGTGGTGAAGGGATCAACTTGCGAAACCCTTGTTACAAATGTCATATATGAATTCAAAAAATTCTTGAATTCCAGGATTCTATCCTTAAGGGCCGCTACCAGTTGCTTGCTTGTCTCAATTTTTAGACCAAGTCTAGAGTGTTGGACTCGGAGGAACCCAAACAGTTCATCTCCCAAAATACCTACTTCTGTGATGACTTCCTCTCTGAAGTTCATTATTTCCTCTAGTTTGGACCTTCATTCCTCATACTTTTCCATCTTTGCCTCCCATAGGGAGATGACGTCATTCACCTCGCCCAAGATGTTATTGGCCTGGTAGAGGTCTGGGAGTGTCTCTTCTAGGAACTGCCTTACATTTGTGATTTTCTCAATGACCCACCCATCCACAGCTTGTGCTTTCTTCTTCATGGCCCTTAGAGTATCAATGTCACCCTGTGGGAGTGGTGTTCCAAATGTGGAGGCTTCTGGATGTATTGCGGCCAATGATTATGTTAGTTCTGCAAGAATCCCAAGGAGATTTACATTCTTTTCTTTTTCCTCCTTCAGTTGCTGGGCTTGTTTGTCGTATCGAGTCTCAATTGCCTAGCTCGCCTCTTTTAATAGGTTTAGTTCTCCTTGTTTGTCTCTCCTCCCCAGAGGAACCTCAGTGATAGTATATTCTTCAGCTCTTACTGCTGCCACTTCTGCATCTGGGGGAGGCGTCACTACTACTACGACAGTACTTCCTCCAGGACTAGTCTGAAGGGTATGGATGGTATGGGCCTTCTTAGGCTTTTGAGCCTCTTGGTTTTGGGCCATCATTTTGGCTAGATAGAGGAGACCTCTCACTACTGTCAAGGCCTTCCTTTTTCTCAACTCTACCAGCCACTGTGGTGGTGCGGGTGGTCTTATGGCTAGGTCTTGGATACTGGGGTTTTTCTCAGGAGTTGGCCACACTTCTTCGGCATCTATAGCCTTTGTGGACTCCTTTTCTCCACTTCTGAGATTCCCTGCTTCTCCCACCTTGGTGGCATTTTCATCTATAGTGTTAGGAACCCCATCTTCCCTGGCAGCTATGGCATTGGTATCCATATCTTTGGGGTTCTCCCCCATGTCTTGTTGTTTTTGTATTTCTTCGGCATTATCCATCAGGACATTCTCCTCCGAGGGCACATCTTCTGGAGGGGACAAAGGTGTCTGGCCTTGATCTAACTATTGGGCTGCAAAGACTACCCAACCAAATGTCACAATCTAGGGTGATGGGTCACTCAGAGTAACTAGAGGCATATGGAGCTTGACGACTGGGGGTACGGTTGTTCCCGAGGGTCTGATTTGCCCAGCCATTGTTGACTACTCATCTTGTGTTTGCCTTGGTTCTGTCTCGGTCCCTAAGACTGGTGTTTCTTCCACATCTTGTGGATTTTCTTGTTCTTTCTCTTGTTCTTGCTCCCAGAACTCTTTTTATGAGGCTACCTCTTCTTGTGCGTCAATTTCCTCCACTGCCCTCTCCACATCAGCCTACAAGTTCACCAAGTCTTCCATCTGGAAGAGGTTGTCAAAATCATCATGGGGAGGGGAGGTTGCTGGAGGATCCTCTGGTTTGAGAGAAGAAGGGATAAGTTCCACTTGGGGAATGTATGTCATCCCAGGACCGGTGTTTGTACTTGACGGGGGATTATCTGCCCTTGGCTTCTTTCTTCTTGTCCACAACAGGACCTCGACATCTAGAATGGCTTCACTCTCATCCTCCATATTAACTTCCTGACTCATTAATGCTGCAAGTGAAGGTGATCCCAAAGGGAGGGCAGATCCCACCGGAGTAACTGGAAGGCTGAGAGAAAGCTAGGCGCTCACTATTTCACTCAGCTAGTGGGACACCTCAAGCTGAGTGTGAAGTTGTTCCTGAATAGGGAGTGAAGCCAGGGATGGAACCTAGGCTAGGGAACTCTCTTTAGATTTCCCCTTATATTTTCTTGGTCTGACTACTTTGGAGGCCGAAGTGGACCCCTACAAAATTGGACCCCAGCGGGTGCTTTTCTTGCACACTTGTGTAACATAGTCGTGACTGCATTGTATGACGCCCTAGGTGACATCCTCAATTGTTAATGTCTTTGGGGTGTTCCAATCCACCAGAGGGAGATCCATCTTATCGATCCCCTATGAATTGTATGATGGGTCCTCCAAAGGCCCACTATCTGAAAAATCCTTTGGAAAGGACCGAAGGTCGAGGCTCTTCATCATCCCTTTGTTCATCCTCTCGTATTTCTGACCGTGAACGTCAAAATCATCTTGGAAATTTGCCCAAAAATCCTCCATGTAAGGCTCATGGGGTGTGGATGCCCAGGGTAGGGTTGTGTTTATCTTGCCAAGTGGGTCAAAATTATTCCTTGTTAGGTAGAACTCGGCCAACCCCAAACTTTTCAACTCATTTTTGACCTCTTTGGCCATTGCAAGGCTACAAGAATAGTTCTCGCAAATGATCAGGAATGAGATGGAGGTAACTTTCTTCACTCCATAAAGTGCATGAAGTTCCAGGATTTGCATACAAAACTCCATCAAAATAATCCTATCCCCATAATGCTTGGGGAGTAGGTAGGGCTTGCCAGAAAACCCAGTCACCCAAATGTAAGAATTATGCTGAAATTGAATGAAGTAATAGCTATAAGAACTCACCAAGGTCATTGCTTCCTTGGATAGATGGTACCCAGAATCCCGAGTAAGTGTCAAAATTTTGTGGTAAATGAAGGTGTCATTTACCCAGCAAAAATTGGGGAAGTTGGCTTCCCATTGAATTTGGGGATAATGATCCAAAGGTGCACTCTGGTTGGGCCCAGTCCCAAGGATGCCCACTATAAGAAAACCTAGGAGTGTGGGTCTCTATTATGCTAGTGCCCATAATTTATATGAAATCATGTGGAACTTCTATGTCTGATTGATGTTGTTCAGCTGCAAATCCACATGGTTGGCAATAATAGCTGCTCAGTCAAAGGTATGTCCGTGGTTGGTGATGCACTATAAGAAATAATACATCCATGCCAAAAATTCCCTGGCATGGGGTTCCCCAAAAATCTTGTATAGAAAGATGATCCCCGCCTGTATACATTCCTTGAAATCTCCACGAGGGATCTCCAACTTCATTTTCTTATAGTCCTTCCTCGAGGACTTCAACCAGTGGGAATTGAGATACTGTCGGGTGAGCTATGGAACTTTGTCAAAATCCTACAATGATGCAGCCTAGGAGATGATAGTAGCCTTCTTAAATTGGGGAATCCTCAGTCCTGAAGCAAAAGTGGCAGCATCAAAAGTTACTATGGGTGTCAGGTAATTCAATGGAAGGGAAGCAGCAAGCAAACCCACCCGAGTGGGTGTGTTGTAGTGCTTCACCAAGGAGAGAATCAACTCTGGTGCCTATACTGAGTAGGGCAAACAGGCATCTTTGATGATACCAAAGGTGGCTATGTCCTTTTCCATGTTATCCACGATAGATCGTTGTTGATACATTACTCGGATGAGGCCCTATAGTTTGGCCCATGATCTGACCTCTGTGTCGGTAATATTTTGAAGTTTGGAATCAACTTGGATCCCACAAGGAATCCATCCTTCAGGTATTTGGATGTTAATGGGAGTTTCTCCAACATTTTCTCAGCCCTTATCTTGGTGGCCACCTAGGTGGAAGTGGTCGGGAGTACCGGACTTCCGGGAGGAGTTGTTACTTCAGACATTGTTTGTTGAGTAGTCTGCAGCCTACAAGGCTAGACAACTGTTAATACATGTGATAAAATATAAAATAATTTCATGAACTTTGGAGAGTTCACCACCATTTTGCACCTGTCCTTAAGAAGACGTTAGTTCATCAAATCCTAGAAATACAATAATCGACAACTTAATTGGAATTTGATCGACACACGGGGGTCCCAGGGATCCAAACTCATACAAAAAATGGGATGAAGGCCCAGGGACTTCGCAGCACCCCAAGCTCGGAGAAACTAACCATTATTGACATGATCGGGGTAGGTCGCCATACTGGGATGATGTGGGCTGTCACATGGTCACACAATAAATAGAGTAATGTCATCAAAGGCAACAACTATCTCATCATGGATGAATTGAATGCCAGATGGGATGGTTCTGAATTCTCACACATGGGGAGTTAATCCCACCATGAATGCTGAAACAACAAAGGAGAGAGAAAATGACCATGACTCGAACATGCGAGGTGCTGAGTTCAAGCCAGGCAGAAACCAGGTTGGTGAGCTCAAAACTTGGGTTCAACAACACAGAGAGTGCAGTGAGCTCGCCATAGGACGGGTCAGACATGACAGGATATACAAACCAATATATAGAGACACACTATGGACACCCTATTTACACAGGAGGCTGAAGAATGACAAATTTATAGCAGACGACTAGCTAACCCGTGGACTACTAACAACTAACAAGAATTTACAACTATTTTACATATCTACCAAAATTTACAGCTACTTACATTATTCTACAACCAATTTACCCAAAAACCTACAAAGATTTACAAATGTACATAACATACAGTGCACAAAAGGTGGACAACCTTCTTGCAAAGCCATCCCACCAACAGGAGGCGATGACAAAGGCCAAAAGGCAGAAAGTAAACAAATGAAGGAAAAACCAGAAGCGAAAGAACAAACAAGCAGAGAAGAAAAAGAGAGAACCAGAAGGGATTACCTTAAACACTGGGAATGCAAAGGGAAGGGCATGGGAGGTGCTCTGCAAGCAGATAGCTTCATGAACCATGAACACCAAAGACCCCACAGGATAACTGGAAGAACACACAAGCTCAAACACCAACTTCATTGTTAAACACTCGAAACAAACGTACTTATCTCACTGGTAATTTGCACAAATCACTCTTAATCACCTAGGGTAATTTGTTCATGGTAAATGTTAAAATGACAAGTGAAACCTCATTTATACCCTTAGGTGAAAACACGCCACTTCCTTCCACAAGTCCTGAGAAAAGGAAAAACCTCCAGACTCTAGGTCCACAAATCCCGTGCAACCGCACCCTCTAACTAAAGAGGAAGCAATGGCAAAGATTCCTAGATTTCAGAATCCGGCTGGCACAAAGAAAAAAAATACTCTGGGACCGGGTCTGGTAGTAAGGAAGACCAAAAGGGGAGCACAACAATGACCACGTGGAGGCAAATGCCGAAGAAAACAAAAGAAGCCAGATGGAAACAAGGAAGAACCAAAAGCAAAAAAAAAACAAAAAAAAATGACCCAACATTTTGCCAACAAAATGTAGGGACATGTATGTAGGGCATAACACAACTAATAACACACCCATAAGAAAATTGCAGAAACAAAGTCAACCATATTTAATGTATTGGATTCATATGTAAAGTATACAAATTTTGAGACAAATTTATGACATTAGCATTTATAATATTACAGACTTGTAACATTGCCCATGAGATTACACTATCTCATAATTACATTCACCTTCAGCAACTTGAAACTAAACATTATCCTAGTTAGATGCTAAAGACAATTTTGAGAACTAAAACCCCACTTTTTATGGCCTTGGAATTCCTTTTATATTTAAAGAATGCAACAAGCTTCATCCCACTAAAAAAGATTTGATTCTACCGCCATTAATCTATTACAAACAATAATATCCTAACAGATTTTTTACCACCAGTCTTGTCCATAAGTAAAAACTCTTGGCCGGTATACAAGGAATCCATAGTGACACAACCACTACTTTTAGTGAACCAACAAGGCATGTGATCCATGTTAATATCGACCATGGCTAGTTATTGAAGTTGAAAAGGCTAAAATGCAAGATTCACACTAGTTTTCCGATTAGGAGACAACTTCAAAACTTCTTCTTATGGAGATATAAGAAACTCCAATGCCTCATCTTCTATCCCTAAAACCTCTGACCTTACTCTTACAACCTATGCTCTATCTGTATCTATTAGTAATAACTAAGAGGGGGGGGGGGGGGGGGGAT
>MU224540.1:3716361-3772199 GCA_018584345.1 Thuja plicata | reverse complement strand
TCACTCTTCTGAAGTGAGCCCTGTTAAGAGCCAACCATGTTAAAGGTTACAAACACACTGTTAGGTGTGACCTTGTTAGAGGATTTTATACATAGAGGTTGTCACTTAGTATCGGGCATCTAATGCTACCATCCTTGAATTAGCCTCTTTCTTAGATTGTCAATAGGCATCAGACATATCTAATGCTACTTTACTGAATCAACCTTTTTGGCACTCCTTGAGATGTACCTCAATATATAGAAGTCTGTTAAGTCATTCTCGGTTAAGAGACTTGATGCTTCAATGGTTAAACTGAAACATTATGACCTATTCATATTGCAACTTAAATTGCAGATTTTTAGATCTATTTAAGTACATTACCTCTCTGACCAATGTATCAATTCAATCCTTGTGCTCCACACTTTCTGCTCTGTGATGTTGTGCTCACTGTTTGTCAGTTGTCTGCAAAATTATTTAGCTCTCCTTCAGCTTGTTTGATTAGCACTTCCTTAATTTGTTCTTCATCAGTTTCTCTTTAGCATCCTCTTTCTATTCACTCCCCTTAATCCCCCTTTAAAATGAATTACGCTCATCTCTTAGATAGACATAATATTCATTGTTTCTTGGTTCTTGATTCTTAACATGATAAAAAATCCAGCCAATTTGATTTAAAGCATAACTCTTGATTTGTCTCACAGATATCTTCTTTCCAACTGTACAAATCAGCTTTAAATCAATTACTTATCTCTGACTTTATCTGCATGAATAAAATAATGATAAGTATCCATTAACTCTATCTTTAGCTTCTTTCCAGCTATGCATTTTGTCATTTTCTAAATTCTCTATTCTGTTAGTCAGTACTTCAGTTAGTCATTGGTGATAACTGGCTATTCCATCGGTGTGACATTAGTTGTCATTGGGATCTCCATCCTTGTCTTTCCGTCGGGCAACACTGAAATTCTGTCTGTCAGGTTACTCTGTGTTTTGCTCGTCGAGAAATACTCTAACTCTGCTTGTCAGTAATTTTGTGTATTTCTTCATTAGGCAACACTGTGACTTTGTTCTTTTACTCTGACTGTCGGGTGCACTCCGTCGGTGTATTTAGTCACTTAGTGAATACTAGACTTGTATGCATTACTGATTAGCATATCTTTGGTTCATGAGTTCTTGGAAGTCTTTGGCAGTATCTCCATGACCATACATATTATATTAAGTTGACATCAATGACAATACAATACATTAACTGATTTAATTCCTTGCATGATCATCAACTTAACATCTTCAAACATTTAATTAGTTACATGTCATCAGTATCACCATATTTAAGATAAATAGAGCAGTAGCCTCAGAGATTGAAATAATTTGCAAATTATAGAAAAGGTCTATAGTTGCACTAAAACATTCTAATATCCCTGTAAGTATCAACAACCCTTCTAATATCCTTGTAAGTACAATATTAGCATCATGTTGCTTCATTTTCAAATCTTTGTATGTTTCATGTAATTAAATTATGTTAAACCATTTTGTCCTATACCATAAAACACTTATCTTCTCTACGAACTTCATGTTCAACCTCATTAATTAAAGGAAAAGTAGCCTACTACAAATATTTAAACCAGGAAGCACCATTTATAACCTTATTGCCTCATAAATAGAGTTCACATTCCTTAAAATGTTGAAATGCAACAACCATTTACTAAACTTGCAAATCTTTTTTCATATACTTGTGCCAAAAAGATAGTTTACATAAAGTAGATTAGGAAAGATCTCTCTTTCAATGTCAAGTACTTAATTAGGAAAGATTGAGATCTTTACCATTGGTTTTCTTCTTGATAACAACAAATCCACTAGGATACTCAAAAAATTATGTCAGTGAAACAAATGATTTCCGCTCACATTGATTACTCGAGCTCAGAAAATAGTAGGTAAGATGTCACACCAACCATCTAATAATCACTTTCCCTCTTTCTTCATCACCAAATACTTCACATCAACCATGATAATCCTTGTGGATGTTAAAATTATCTATGTATATATCAACCACGATAATCCAGGTATGTGCATGACACTTTTTGTGTATTTATTACTTTATATGTATTTCTTAAATAACTATAATATTCATATATCACATAGCATATATTTTCCTAATGCTCTGACATGACATCATCTATGGTGCAACCAGAATGCACCACGGTATAGTGCAAATAAAATAGACTTAAAAAATAACATTGTATGTGGGTGCATTGTAGTTGCCCTATAGACAGGGGTGCGTGAACACATACTTATGTATAGGTTGGGGGAGTGTGTGCTCTCGTGTGTCATATACTCATCATTATGCACACCTATATTCTATGTTCCAACATGTCAAATTTTTAAAATCTAAAATCCCTCTTTAATCCAAAAATCCCACAGACTTAAGAAATTTTTATATTCCTTTAATGCCTTCCTTATTGTTTAATAAGCTATCATAAATGACACTAAAAGGGGGGTAAATTGAAGGTTATAAAAAAATAGTGTTAGGACTACGAGAAGGATATACAACATTGAGAGAGGAATTAGGTTAGTTTGCAATTAGAGAATTGCAGAGCAGGGTGTTTCGAAGGGTATGACTACAAAACTGGGAGGTCCACGATGAGAAGTGAACCAAGAATTCATCAAATAATCTTGTAGGACGCACTCTATGAGCTATAATTCAAGAATTATGGTTGATTAGACTAATTTTTGAAGTTGAATAGGTTCAGTAATGAGATTTCTATGGAATTTTCTCAGACTTTTAACAATGTTGAGGAAATTGTGAAGGGTTTGAATGTTATTGCCACAGAGGAGAGGATTGTTGAAGTTTCTTGGTTGTCTATTGTAGGAGAACCCTACCCTAAAAGTAAACATGTTAGAAAAAGTAGAGAGGGGTTTAATACACCTAGGGATCCTCCACTTGTAGTAGATAAATAGGGAACAAGGAGGCTTTCTTTACCAGAAACATGGAAACATGTTACTGTTTATATCATCGGATATTTTACATGTGAGGGTGAATAGTCATGTCTATACTCTGTACACTTCAAGATTTTGAGCCACATGTGACATGGAAGGAGAATGAATGTCCCCAATGTTCTATATAACATGCTGGAAATCATGGCTGCTGAGATGTAGAAAGGAAGGGAAAAATATGTTTCCCACCACTATTTAATTAAGTTTCGTGTTGAAATGTCTTTACAAGATGTGTCCTGGATGTCATGAAATGAGTTTTTTAAAATTAAAAAGTTCACGGTGGTGAATGTTCATCTTAGAGGTCAGCCCTTGACCCGTAGGGTTAGTGGGGAGGCAATAGTTCCAAAATTCACCCCTAGGGCTTCAACTTCTAGGGTGGTTCATAGCACAAACCCTACTGTAGCAGAAATGAGTTCATCTAAATCTTTGTACAAAGATGTAAATAGTCCCTTTTTAGACCCTAATGAGGATGTTTCCCCTAAATCAATATTTAACACTAGGGAAGCATTAGCAAGGGAAAAAAGGAAAAATGAAAAAGACTAAGGATGGAAAGGGAAAGGCTAAAATGTAGAAATTTGTAAAGGAAAGCCCTAGCCCTAGAAAATGGAAAATTAGGGATGAAGAACATCCTGCAGCCACTAAGCATAGTGAAAAGGTTGCTAAAAAGTCTAAGACAATAAAAATATGAAGAAAACACCCCAGAGGAAGAGTCATATGCTCAGGGGTAAACCTAGTAAACATGCAAAATATACTGCACCTAGGGTGAATATCCAAATTGAATCCTCAGACTCTGTTCATACCAATCCTAGTAAATAAGAAAGGATAATTTGTAATAGAACTCCTAGGGGAAGCCCCAAATTTACCTCCTCATCTAAGCATCATGATACAACAATGATGCCTACACAAAAATATGAGGAGAGGGATTACCATGTATCTTGAGAAAGGGAATTTCCATAGGAAGACCATGAGTTGTTGATGGAAGGAAACCTATAATAAGAGAACTTAGGATTAGCAAGGCTCATTGCTGCAGTTGAGCAAGTGGCAGGTGGAGAACCAAAACAAAGGCGACTCCTAGTAGGTATTCACCAACCTACTACTTTCTCATGGGAATCAATAGCCCTAGATTTATGGAAATATATGAAGGATGAGAAAGAATAATGGAATAATGAGAAGCATAGGCTCCAGGAAGTGATTGAAAAGAAAGACAAGGAGATTAAGGAGAAGAATGCAGAAATTGTTGCATTAAAAGATAAGGCAAACAATGTGATGAACATAGTGCCAAAAATTTTAGAATGTAGAGCTCCCAAGGGTATATATGCACTACATCTCAAGGAGATTAGTATTTCTTTTCAATTATCAAGAGTAGTCTATGGTTTAAAGCCTTTGATAGAGACTCCACAAGACTTGTTCCAAGCTTAGTATTTTTCCTCAACGGAAAATAAAAACTTACTCTGTGAATTATACTTGTACAACTATGTTGTTCCTAATGATCATGAGTAGAATCCTTTAATGTATATCAAAGATATTCATTTAACGGCTCTAATGTATTGGATTCAAAATGAAAATATTTGGGGGCAGGAATTCATAGCACATAGAGACAGGGAGATCCATACCCCTTTGCATTTAAGGCCAGAATCAGGTGAACCTGCAAAATATTTCTATACTTAGCACAAAATTATCTACAAAGATGAATACAAACAACATATCCTAGTTGCAATAGAAGAAGCCTTTTGAGAATTTGAATAGGTGGCTGCAACATCAGGAAGGACAACATTAGGATATCTAACTCAAAGACAAAATGGGTTACCTGATGAGTTGAAGCAATCTGAACCCCGTTCCTTGCAAAACTTTTATGCAACCATTATTAGGAGGGTACCAAACTATATTTATTTGGGATGAATAAAGAAACAATAGTGGATCCCTTTAATGTTGGAAATAATGGGAAGTATGTACTGAGAGGGGAGGGCTGAATCAGTACCTCTACAACTTTTAGTTAATTAACCTTTAACCTTATGTGATCAAATCTTTTCTTTACCGATCATATTTATTGTTCTTTCTTTATGCATGTGATATTAATTCATAATCTTAATTATATGTAGACATTAATAGAAACATTAATGAAAGAAATGACACATAACACAAAATATGGTAACGTAGAAAAACCCTATTAGAAGGTAAAAACTACGGTGGGGATGACACCCACAAAAACTTCACTATTTGCAGATTGGAAGGGGCCCGTTAAGGCTTACAATTTGATCACTAATGATGATCTACCCTGTTAGGAGTATTATGTGGAGACTGGTTAAGGTATACTCTATTAAGAGCTTTAAACATTGTTTACTGTGCACTCGATTAATAGATTTACAATAGGATTGTTAAATCCACCTTTCTTGAAAGGATTTCTTCTATTTGCTACACTTATTAGAATATAGACAAAAATACTCATTGACCTGAGTGTATGCAATCTACAATTTATGATTACAAATCCATTAAATTTTACATGTATAAATGTATCACCTAATGTGATTGATTAATACTTATGTTGCTCGGTAGCCTTGGTTCTTGGTTCTTGATAACCAAATTCATCTTTTGTTGTTCTGGTTCTTGAAACTCTTAGTCTGATCCATAGATGTGCTCATTGGATACATTCATCCTCTCATCCTCTTCAATTGAATGATTAAAACATCTTTTTATACAATAGATTGACCTAACTAAGTTTCACGTATTACAAACTTGACTCTATGATCAAAGGTTTACAACTTGACCTTGATCTCCTAGTTTTCATGTTTTTTAATCAGTTAGAATGATTAAAACAATTACAATTATGTTTCTTGTTCCTCAATAAATGGTTTTAAAACAAATCTAAACTCTAAATATAAAGTATAATTGTTTTATCTGACATGGAAGTTAGATCCACTTTTCTCAGGATATATCTGACTTTCAGTATTCCTTTGTTGAATTGTCTGTCGGGTTCCCTTGCTATCGGGTTCCTCTATTTCTGCTCTTTTATTTTAAGTGTAACCTACTTGTCGGGTTCCTCTATATCATCTTTGGGTTGCACTTTTATTTTACACAGTAAAACTTGTGTCGTCGGGTTTCTCCATACTTAGTACTTTCAGTCTGAACTAAAACCTGTCTTTTGGTGTAGTGTAACCGACGGTTCAAACAACTGTTTTCTCTTTGCATACTAATGGAAAAACTTATGTCATCAATCTCCCCCTTTGACATTAGTATAAAAAAATTGATATGTGCATAATACTAAAATAAAATTTATGGTATGTAAACCATATATATTACTTAGTCATTTCATGACTCCCCCTATGCATATTCCAGTATAGTATAGTATATGTGTATGTACACTTGTATTTATACTATTTCTTCCTTTTCACCTTGTCTTTTTTCTTTTGTGTTATATGTAATGTACATATCATTTTACTTTTCCCCCTTTTTTGATAGTAAGGGCAAAGTTGTATACCTATAGCTTATCAAAAATATGAGAGTGAGAGGTGTTCATTTCCTCCATCATCTTATCCCATTTCTCCTTTAAATGCTCAAGACCCATATGCTCTAGTGTCATCCTGGCATGCATGTCATAGATGTTGTCTACTACAGACATCTTGGGGGTGGCAATTAGCTATCTTTCCAAACTTATGTGTTGTTACAGAAGTGTGAGGTTCGGTAATAGTTGAGACTGTATCTCGGTAACATCTTCTTGAAACTGTGATTCTTCTTCCCAAATTTCTTGTCTTAACCTTTTGATTTCAATTATCTTCTCATAATGCAATTTGATTGCATTTCCATCTATGGTTAGACTTTGAGCACTTGCATTTAGATCAGAATTGATCTTTACAATCTTATCATTATTATCCTTTGTGAATTTCTCCAAAGTGCATAGCTTTTGAATTAAGGAAACAACTTCAGTAATGATTGGATCTAATCCATTTGTTAATTCTGAAAGCTTTACCTTATTTTCTGCCACTTCTTGGCTGATCTTTTATGTCAATTTGTTTTGGAACTTCTTTTCTACTCATTTCTGAATTGCCTTTTCTGCATCCACATTCTCTATTGTGATGACATCGGTGAGAATGGCAAGTTGATCCAGAGTGGGGGCATTGTGATCAACATCAATGTCAGGAACTATCTATTGTAAGATATCTCTTGTATTTTCCAGCACTAGAGAATCTTTGTGTTCTTTTCTTAGCTTTTCCTGCATTGCTTTCCTTTGACATATCTCTCCACATTCAATAAGAGATTCGTAGTCCAATGTGGTTGGATCATACTTTGGTATCTCAATAATTTCATCAAGTGTGACCTCCAACTTACTCTTCTTGGTTTTCTTCTTCTTCTTTTGTGTTGCACCTGTATGTAAAACCATAGCCAACTTCTCTAATTGGTCTGATGTGCTACTTGATAGCTTCTATGGTGTTGTACATTTTTCTTGCTCCTCGGTGTTTTCCTTTTGGTTGTCTGAGGATGTCTCCTTATCTACCTTCGGTGTATCTACAGCATCTCCTTCGGTGTTTTTAGGAGTGGTATCAATTGTCTTATCTTGTTCACCTTTCTCTTTTTGCACTTCATCTGTATCTTTTATTTGTGCATCTTTTTCGGTGTGTTCTCCTTATTTTTGTTCTCCACCGATGACTACTTGTTCATCGGCTGTATCCTTCTTCTCATCAGATGTATCTTTTTGTTCATCATTACCCTTAACCTCGGGTATGCTTTCTTCCTTCTCTAGTGATTTCTCCTTTTCTGAGATAATGTTGATAGCTTGTATCAACAGTAGTATTTGTCTAGGTGTGTCTACCTATGCTAAATTTGTTGACGTGTCCTATTTGTTAGTTTGTTCCTTGACAACAGTGACATCTTCATCTTTCTATATCTCATTTGCAGGATCTCCTCTGGTAATATCAATAATTGAATTATCTGGCCATGTTTCAACTGCAATGTCCATATCTCTATTGCCTCTTGTGTTCAATGATTCTTCATTAACATCTTCACTAGTGATAATAATATGTTCAGGGCTCTATTTAGCCTAGTCATCTTTGTATTTTTTATTTTTGGTGTGAGCGATTTGTGGCTCGGGGCTTGAACCTTTTTAGGTATATCAAGTATCTTTCTCCATTCAGCTTCACTCTTTCTATCTAGGTAAAGTAGATGTCCTTGAAGTAATTGATAGGCTCTTAAATTTGGTGAAAACCTCAAGGATTGTTTCTTTATAACTTCTTCAATCTCCTCCATTTTAGATTCGGGAGGCATGACAAAAACTAGTGGTATTTGCCTAATCTCTTTCTCAAAGTGTAATGCAAATGTCCATCTTGCCGATAATCTATCCTAATGTTCTTTTGGAATTTTATCTGCTAATTGTATTGGAAGATATTTGAATATACACATCATTTTGATAATTGCCTCTTCTATTTTATTTTAATCCTCTGGATCCAGTGTTAGCCATTTCTTAATATTTTTATCATTTACTATACCTGATTTGATAATAGAAGCACATACCTCATTAATAGTTTCAGGAATCTTACTCTTTTCTTTTTGGATAGATTCATCCTACTGAGTATCTTCAATGTCTTCCTTGGGTGGGATTAATTTCCTTCTCCTCTTTGGTTCTTTAGTCTATTTGGTTTGAGGCTTTCTTTTGTAGGTCCTTACTTGACTTTTCTTGATCAGTGAAGGACTTTCATCCTTTGTTTTCTAACTCCTGGTCCTTGATGCAACAATAGTCCTAGGTTTCTTTGCTGGTGGAGTTAGTGGTGTATCTGATTCTATGGATTCTGAGTCACTCTCCTTCTTAGCTTCACTGATGGGTGAGTGACCCTTAGTTTCCTCTTTATGTTCATTTTCCTCTTCATTCACCGACAGTTTCTTCTTCAAGTTTTTAACCATCTTGTCTTTATTTCTGTCAATATTTTTCACAACCAAGCCAATTTTAACTCTTTCTTTGGCTTCCTCATATGATCCAAATTTTGGGTGTGATTTGTCCAATGACTCATTTATCAATGCCTCAATAGCATTTGATGCTTGATCTATGTTAACCTCATAGTCAAGTGGAGCCAGCCATGTTATTCTCGGTATAGTTGGCTTGATGTAGGTGCAGTCAGTGTCTACCATAAAACAAATGTCAGTCTTGAACTTTTCTATTAACTCATCAGGAATCCTTAGTCTCTTCTACATTCTATCTTTGAATCCAACAAAGTATTCATCCATGACAAATTCAAAATTGTCTCCTAGTGATTTGATGAACTCACTAATCTGTATGGTCACTGGTCTTGTAGTGTCCCATTTGAAATTTCCTATGGATGGGAAGGATTATTGAAAATAGAAGAATATGCACATGATGAGTGAACCAAACTTACATGAGTTGGACTTTGTAGTCCTTATTGTCTTCATGTTCTCATCCAATTGTCTTAGCAGAAGTTCTGATAGATCCAACTGTAGTCCCTTCTTGACAATCTTGTATGTTGTATCCACTTCTTCGGATGCAATATTGTTCAACCTACTAGCCTGAAAGAACTTGTATCCTAAGACACATGCTCCAAATTTTAGTTCATCGTCATTGATGGTGGATACCTTTAGTCCTCTTCCATCCCATGTTGCTCCTGTATTCTTCTCAATTTCATATTTAGGCTGGTGCTTTAGTGCCTTTGCCATATCGGTTATGGGATAACTGGTAACAATGTGTATAACATCCCTAGTTATGGGTTTTGGATCATCCAACCATAATTTTTGGTCATGTATCCTGCTTAGTACTAACTGAATCCATTCGGTCTTGAACTCCTTTAGGAACCATAGGGAATTTTTGAGCCCTTTTACCTTAATGTGCTTATGTTCTTCCTTGATAGTGTCATCATCATTGCAAAGCTTCTTGAAAGATTTCTCAACTTCTAGGTCTCCTATTTCTGCTATCTTGCAGTGTATATATGCACGCACATCTTCGATGAGAAAAACCCTAGTTGGTATTCTAGAGAATGCACCGGCATTTTTAGGTTGTGAAGAAACCTCAGGACATATCTTGTAATGAGGTTCTTCACAAGTTGCATTCTTGATTAAATTGACCTTATTCTTTTTATCATTCTTGAGCTTAGCGGTTCTTGATGTAGTTGCCATCGTTTCTGAAATTAGGGCTTTTTCCTATAAATGAAAGTAGAGTTCTTGGTTATCTTTGTTACTTACTTCAACCTTTGTACCTGTTAGGAATCTATTTGGAGTGCAAGGAGTTGAGTTGTAGGCATTCTGCAATCAAGTCACTTTGTGCTTAGGTTTCACTCTTCTTCTTTGCTCTGGTCGCTGTGTGAAAAATGAAACCCTTCTGTCATCTATTTATAGACTTTGGTCTAAGTCGAGTCATTAATGCTCAACCAATTCTCGATGTGTGAAGATGGAGTTATCAGGTGATACACAATAACATTCTCTATGATAAGGTGATGCTTCAGGGTAGCTGTCAACTTGTTACATTCACCGATGGATTTTGGTGTATGGCGAAGACAACATTGTCAACTCACATGATTACCGATGGATCTCAGTTTACACTAGCAATTTAGTCTTTGTGTGTTAACCGATGATTCTTGGTAAGTATAGACAACTTAGCTTTGTATTTACACCGATGCATTTTGGTATGTATACACCAACAAGATTTTTTTCACATAATCATAACAAGTAATACCATAGTGCATCAATACTCATGTTGATTTGGTATTTTAACTATGTATAATGGAACTAATGCAAAATATAACTTGGTATAATGTAGTTCCATACTTACTTGATCTACTTAGGTGGGGGTGGTGATGTCACCAGATCCATTGGATAAGGTGTCACTAATTGCATTGCTCGGTCTAGATTCATCATTTTTTATAGCTTTCCTCCACATTTTGTTTCTCGTCTTCCTGATGTCTTCAATGGTGTTTCCATTGGCAAAGGTGCTTGTCTCTATCATTTGGTCTCTACAGTATTTCTTTAGATGACCAACCTTCTGACAGTGTAAAAATGCCATTCCATGGTTAGTCTATCTCCTAAACTTTCTTTTCCATTGTCTCATACAGTTTGTAGCTATGTGACCAAATCTTCCACATGCTGTACAGTTTGCTCATGTATTGTAATGCCAAACATATTGGTTACCGACTCTTTTCGGTTGATAGGCATTTCGGTTGATAGGAATTTTCTTGATCTTTAGGCTTCCATGCTTTCTTTTTCTTCTTCCTACATTCAAGAGATGTGTGCCCATGCATTTTGCAATCAAGACAATATTTGTCCATGTAGGTTTCCTTCTTTGGTTGTTTCACCTTAGATTTACATTCATATGTTTTATGTCCTTTCTTGTTTCATTTATAACAAATTCCTATGAATGAAGGTGTGGATTTAGGAATACCTTTCATTTTTCTCCTACAAAAATTTGATGTGTGGTCTTGCCTTCCACAATGATTGCATATCAACTTTCTTTTTCTTGGATTTGCATAGACATTCTTTGGATCAACTTGGTTGGGTGATTCTCCATTCTCGATATAGCCTAGTCCAGTGTTGTTGTTGTCTCTCCTTTGTCCATCTATAAAATCATCCATCTTTTATTGCTTTCTTAAACTCTCTTGATTATTTCATTATGTTGTTGTTGAATTCTCACTTCTTTTTTTAGCTCTTCATTTTCTTCTCTTAGCTCACTGATAGCTTCTATTCTTTCAATGAGTTTTATATTCATTATGTTTTCCTCTTGACTCATAAGAATAATTTGATTTGTGATCTCATGATGATGTTCTGTAAGTCTTTGTATTTCTGACTCTTTCTCTTGTAGTTTTTCAGTAATCTTCCTCCTATCATCAATAGCTAATGTTCTCTCATGCTCAGCTTGTCTAGCATTGTTCATGACATCAATCATTCTTACCACCTATGTCTCTTGAAAAATTTGTAGAGGTTTTACTTGTCCAACCAGATGTTGATTGATTTCATTCATACTTGTGATGCTTTCTTCTGATGTGTCTGATGCTTTGCTAGCTATAGATCTTGAAGACTCAAATAGATCTGGTATCTCTTCTTTATGGTAATCTGTTTCATTACAGTGAGTTGCCATAATATTTCTTTCATCCAGCAACTATCTCATCTTGATTCTATCTTCTTAATATTGTTCAAAGAAGATCTAAATTTCTAGCTTCTGATTCTCAATACTCTTGTCAAGCCTATACTTCTCCATTGTATGATATTTTCTCTTAAGTCTTTAAACTTTCCAAATAAGAGATATAGCTCTGATACCAATTATTGGAAATAATGGGAAGTATGTACTGAGAGGGGAGGGGTGAATCAGTACCTCTAAAACTTTTAGTTAATTAACCTTTAACCTTATGTAATCAAATCTTTTCTTTACGGATCATATTTGTTGTTGTTTCTTTATGCATATGATATCAATTCATAATCTTAATTCTATGTAGACATTCATAGAAACATTCATGAAAGCAATAACACATAACACAAAATATGGTAACGCAGAAAACCCCTATTAGAAGGTAAAAACTATGGTGGGGATGACACCCACAAAAACTTCACTATCTGCAGATTGGAAGGGATCGCTAAAGGCTTACACTTTGATCACTTCTAATGATCTAACCTATTAGGAGTATTATGTGGAGACTGGTTAAGGTCTACTCTATTAAGAGATTTAGCAACATTGTTTAGTGTGCACTCGGTTAATAGATTTACAATAGGATTGTTAAATCCACCTTTCTTGAAAGGATTTCTTCTATTTGCTACACTTGTTAGAATGTAGACAAAAATACTCATTGACCTATTTGTATGCAATCTACAATTGGTGATTACAGATTCATTAAAGTTTACATGTACAAATGTATCACCTAATGTGATTGATTAATACCTATGTTGCTCGGTAGCCTTGGTTCTTGGTTCTTGATAACCAAATTCATCTTTTGTTGTTCTACTTCTTGAAACTCTCAAACTGATCCATAGATTTTCTCATTTCCTACATTCATCCTCTCATCCTCTTCAAATGAATGATTACAACATCTATTTATACAATAGATTGACCTAATTAAGTTTCACATATTACAAACTTAACTCTATGATCAAAGGTTTACAACTTGACCTTGATCTCCTAGTTTCCATGTTTTTAATTAGTTAGAATGATCAAAAAAATTACAATTATGTTTCTTGTTCCTCAAGAAATGGTTTAAAAAAAATCTAAACTCTAAATATAAAGTATAACTATTTTATCTTACGTGGAAGTCAGATCCACTTTTCTCAAGATATAACTGACTTTCGGTGTTCCTTTGTTGAACTGTCTGTCGGGTTCTCTTACTGTCGGTTTCCTCTATTTTTGCTCTTTTGGTTTAAGTGTAACTTGGTTTTTGGGTTCCTCTGTATCATCTTTGAGTTGCACATTCAGTTTACATAGTAAAACTTGTGTCGTCGGGTTTCTCCATACTTAGTACTTTCGGTCTAAACTGAAACCTGTCTTTCGGTGTAGTATAACCGACGGTTCAAACAACTACTTTGTCTTTGCATACTAATGGAAAAACTTATGTCATCATTTAATCTTTCAGCCACCAATTCTTCTATGGCCTATTCCAAACTACAGATAAAATCATTCCCATTGTGAACAAGCAAAGAAATCTAGGTGGGATAGATTGGATAAAAAAATGGTTTTTATTGGAACCCAAGAGCAAAAACTAGGGGACAAACAACAGTCAATGATTTCAGGATGCAAGAAAGATAGAGGAATAAGATTGTAGCTGATAAAGGACAAATAATCCATTAGGTTGGGGGAGTGATGAGACCAAAAAATGGATATTTTTTAAATAAGATTTCTTATATATCCATTGTTATTATTATGGTGTTTAGCACCTAGTTGCTGATAATATTCATAGTTCTGCCTTAAACTTACTTAGTCATGGGAATGAACCTATCCATATATTTTTTGGTTGATATCAAGTTGCTATGTGATCTATCTATATTAATCTTACATGTCATTCAATAAATGTTATTCTAAAGTAGTTATGGATATATAATTGTATTGTGCACTTTCAAGTTATCATATTATTTTCATGTTGTAACAAAACTTTGATGAATAGAATGATACTTTAATTTTCTTTATCTGAGTTAAGATTTGGGAATACTCATCTAAGGGGGCCCACTTGGTGATTATTCCACTCATTTGGTTTAGTTACTTTTATATTCGGTAATTAGTTTTAGTTTTAGTAGCTGACTGTTCCTGCAGCCATTGGAACTATGTTCTGTGACTATTCCTGCAGCCATTGGAACTACGTTCTATGACTGTTCATGCAGCCATTGGAGCTATGTCTGTGACTATTCCTACAACCATTGAAACTATGTTCTGTGACTATTCTTGCATCCATTAAAACTCTATTTTGTGACTTTTCCTACAGTCATTGGACTTGTTGGAGATTTTTCCTATAAGACAAGAAAAAGCACCTCGACAAGGCTTGAACAACCTTCTTCACTTAGATCTTGATGAGCTCAGGAGGGTATTCCTCCGACATAAGTCTACATGCTGAGTAAAAAATTAATATATAAAATCATGTGGACACCCTTATGGTATGATTTCAAAGAATAATCCCATCCATAGCTTGCAAATTCCTTTGAAAAATGAAAATAATTTATCACAACAAATTAATAAAGAGTTGTAAATGTGGATAATTCTCATATTCCTATGAATGGGAATTTTATTTCATCACCTAAACACTTAATCTATTCAAAATCAAACACCACTAAGAGTAAAATTGTATTACTCCTACCATTACTCAACATAAAATTAAAGGGATTTCTCTTTTGACTTTATGGGACCAAACTGAATCAGCATTTGTAAGATCGACCAATGCTAAAAGGAGGGAAACATAATTAAATAGAGAGCATTCCTCACTGTAACATCTCAAACATGTCTTGAAGATATTAAAAGAATGTTATCACCTAGTGAAAACAAGAGCATCGATATTATATGCACATCACATAACCATTCTTAATAATCCATTTGAAGACATAAAAGTCTCATTTCATTTATTAAAACAATTACATAGCTCTTGGAAAAGAAGGCAATAATAAATAGAATACACGATAGCAAATGTGTCTACAAAGTATGAATAATGCTTGATTATTTCAACTTAAAGAAATTTTACACTTTAAATTAGAGACGACCGTATCACAAAATTCAACCATGAAATTCTATATCAAGACATAGGAGATATTACACTATGGAAATTCCTAGTTACTTATAATGAACCTTGACTCTTGAAACTTTACAATTTTACAACATTCTGTCTACTTTCACAGAATTCAAAAGACTTGGAAAACATAAGAAAAAATAAGAAAGCATAATTAATAGAGAAGAGAAAGAACCAGCTTGCTTAACTTTTTGCCACATGTTCCTCTTCAAGATTTGATTTTCTTAGTCATCCTTCATCCTTCATCTCTATTATTATTTTCTCTATTTTAGCTACTTATCTCTGGGCCTCTTTCATTGAGGAGCCAAAAAAAGGTTTTTGTTTGGTGAAAAAAGGAACTGATTTAGAGTGGCCTAATTTAGTAATTAGAAATGAGTGAGAATCTTCCTTCTAAAAAATATGGATATATTGTTCTTGAGGAAATTTCTATTTCTCAAGAAGATAAAGGCAATATACCATTCACCTCTAGGAGAGTACCTGTGAACCATGCCCTTATTACACTATGGGTAATTTGGATACAAAGAAGTGGAAGAAGAAGAATTTGGATATCGGGAAAGGGAAGAAGAAGAATTTGGATAGCAGGCAAGGGAAGAAGACAAATTTGGAACAACGGAAGGGGAAAATGCAGGATTCTCACCATATCCCCTCTTAGAAGAGACATAGGAGAATGGATCCCAGTATGAACTAGGCATAGAAAATCCAACATCACCAGGTCCTCCAGCCATTCCCCAATCATTGCCCCCACCCTGAAGGAGAAATAGAGTGGTAGCCTTAAGCAACTAGACACCTAGTGAACCCTCGAAAACTCCATCGGTTTAGCAATGAGCACAGACAATGGTGCTATTAGGTTAAGAAATCCATCCAACCACCCTTGAAATTTAAGAAATCCCTACAAACACAAAGTGAAACATCAACCCATGATCCTTATATAGTTCTTGCAACATGACCTTCCCTAGTCTCAACCTCATGCAATAGACAAAGCCACTCATGAAAATTCTCACTATCAACAGCATGAACACATAGAAAGACATCTAACCAAAAGAGAACAACTACAAAGAATGTACATAATCTCATCCATAGTCAGCTATAAATAAAACTCCTCCAAGCTTCAAATCGACTACCATAACTTGCTAATTTAAGCAACCTCTATACTAAAGTTCACATCTATGAAATCTTTTCAAGATGACATTCTTGGTTATCACAACATCTCGTAAAAGGAATGGTGGAAAGGCGTAATCATTCTTTGATTTATACCATATTTTAGGAGTAAATGCAACATCCTCCAGATGTCAGTTTTGACATGAAACCCATCTTCCATAACTCTGTAGTCCCCAAAATGTAGTCAAAAAGTCTTGAATTGTATAGCATGGCAATCCTGGCTCACATGATTGTACACATGGAAACCAATCACTGAATCAACCTATATTTTAATTATCCAAATTACACACACTCCCTTCAGCATTTCCTCAAACTTGTGTCATCACATTTCACAACCGTGAGCTTAAAGAATTGTCTTAAAAATTTGTCACCAAGTTTTGACTAAATCATCATGATTTACCTTTTCTTCATCGCCTTCTCGTGGCCCGTCCACCTTAACTGCATTTTAAACCTGTGAAATTGTAGCATGCGACCATACCATTGTGTTAACCCATCAAATGCATTCCACATATAATATCCTCACTTCCCCGTGGGCCAAAACTCAGTCCCACAAAACAAGTTGTGGCTGCAAAATATACGCCATAACATTTCATTATGTTAGAATAACTGAGAGGGGGGATGAATCAGTGACCTAAAAAATTAATCCAATATTTTAATCCAAAAATTTATACCACAAATATAAAACCTCTAGTTATCTTCAGTCCTACAAGATGTATGCCTTGTGTGAATCTAACATGTATATATTTCTCGGTGTTTATACTATTTATCCTTTCCTTAAGCTTTACCGAATACAAGTCTATCTTTTCTTAACCTTTATAGAAATACAGTAAATAACTTAGTTTTTACCAATCAATATTGTTTTATTAATGTATAAAGAAAAACATCAAAGTAATGAACCATATACACATTTAACACATGGATTTTTAACATGGAAACCCTGTTAGGGTAAAAAAAATCACTTGGGACCGGTAACCCAAAATTTTCACTCTTCTAAAATGAGCTCGGTGAAGAGCCAATCCTATTAAAGGTTACAAACACACTATTAAGTGGGACCTTTTTAGAGGATTTAAAACTAACAGTTTATCACTTGACCTAGCATTCACCATGTTGTCAACATGAAAACTGTTTGATACTCCTTGGGATGTATCTCAATATATAAAGGATGGTTAAATCCCACTCTATTAAGAGATTTTCTGAATCAATGGTTAAACTAAAATAGTAGATGATCTATTCATAAATATAACTTAATCTTGCATATGTTCAGATATATTGTAAGCTCATAATACCACTATGATCAATGTTCTCTTCAATTCCTTTGCTCCACTTCTTTCTGCTCGGTGAATGTTGTTGCTTCTCTCTTTCTCGATGTCGACATAATTCTTAGCTCTATTCTTCAGCTTGTATGATCAGATCTGTATGAAGACTTCTATCTTCACCATAATTATCTTTAGCATTCCTATTTTTATAATAAATTTCTTGTCTCTTATATAGACATGATTTCACCATTTCTTGTCCTTCTTGTTTTCTTCATTGATCACTTCTTGATCCGTAAAGCTCGCCATGATTGCTTTAGTTTTAATCTGTAAATCTCTCCTTATTTTCTAGAATAAAACATGCTTTAAATCTCCTTTAATTTAGCTTTTAAATGATCGATGAAAACAAAGTAAACAATCAATTAACTCTATAATTAGCTCTGCCGGCTAAGTTGTTTTGTCATTTTACTAACTTCAGTTCCCGTCAGTTAACACTTCAATTGTGCTCGGTGAATACTGTAGATAGCTTAGGCATCAACTTTAGTTTTGTTTGGTAAGAAGTGCAGTTAGCTCGGTAATGCTTTCTCGGGTATCACTTTCTCGGATAACACTGTCCATCGGGTAACATTGTGAACTTCTGTGCTTGGGGTTCACTGTTCGTCAGGGTTTACTATCACTCGGTGTACATGATTATCGATGACAAAAACTTTGTCTCTTTAGATCTTTAAGTGTAGTGACAATATGTGTATGAACAATCATACCATATCAAGTTGAGATCAATGAAAATACAATACATTAACTGATTTAATGTCTTGCATTTACTTTCTGCATCTCGGTGATCATCAACTTTGTCATCTTCAAACATTCAATCAGTTATAGTTCATCAATCTCTCCCTTTGGAATTGGTGGAAACATACTACTTACTACTAATACAATATGAAATATATCAGTTATAGTTCATCAATCTCTACCAAACTTATTTTTCTATAACTAATACAAATGTCTGACTCTCGATAAGCTCTTCTAGCTTAGATTTGATTCTTGCAGAGTACTTTCTTCATTCTTCATTTCCTTCACTGGATAGATGTAGCAGCTTCTGATTTTGTCTCTCCCTTTGTTGTAGAATCTCTTCTCCCATTTCTTGATAGATATGCAGTGTTAACTTTTCCAATTCTCTCCCTTGATGGATGTTTCTTTAAATATTTCTCTGATGTTTTCTCTCCCTTTGACTGTTCCTCTCTCTGATAGATATTTTATTTTTTCTCTCCCTTTAGATGATCATGATATATATTTCATGATTGGATCTCTCTCTCTCCCTTTGATAGTAATGCCAAACAAAACTTTATCTATTTCTCTAATATATTCCTTGAATTTCCTCTCCATCAACAATATAATAACTCTGGTATTCGGTGCAGATAAGTACCTTTCTATGTACTAATATATCATTGTAGTCCATATTAATTCTTGCATCAACATGAATGATCTTCTGATAATGTGTAGGCTGATGCAGCCTCCTAGTCAGCTTAGTGACCAGTAGACAAGGGTCTGACCCCTAGTCTCTTCCTCAGGTACTCAAATGTATCTTTTGGCAATGGCTTTGTGAATATGTCTACTAATTTTTCTTTGGATTGAACATATCCCAGTATCACTTCTTCCTCTTGTACTTGCTCCCTTAGGTGATGATACTTGATAGCAATATGCTTTGTTTTAGCATGCATGACAGGTTTCTTTGAGATGTTGATAGCACTTGTATTATCACAATAGATAATTACTGGTTCAATAATTTTAATATTCATACCTTCTAGTAATTGTTTGATCCTAGCAATGTTAGAGCAATTTGCAACAACACCCACATATTCAACTTATGTAGTAGATTGTGAGATGCATCCTTTCTTTTTACTTATCCATGTGATAAGTATGTCACCCATGAAGAATGATCGTCCTGTTGTGATCTTTCTGTCATCTATATTTCCATCCCAATCAGCATCTGTATAGACTTGAAGCTCAAATTTGCCTTCTCTTTTATACCATAGACCATAGTCTTCAGTATTCTTTAGATATCTCATAATTCTTTTGACAGTAGTCATGTGTTATTTCTTGGGATTAGAAAAGAATCTTGCAACTATTCCAACTACACGTGTTATATATGGTCTAGTATGTACAACATACATGAGTTTTCAAATCATAGATCTATATAGGGTGTGATTTACCTTGGTTGAATTGTCTTCCTTTGTCAGCTTGCATCCGGTTGACATAGGTGTTCCAACTGGCTTGGTGTCCTCCATCTTGAATATATTTAGAACTTCCTTGATGTATTTGGATTATGTGATGTAGATGCCTTCATCCTGTTGAAGAATTTGTAGACCAAGAAAAAAATTGGTCTCCCCAAATATTGACATCTCAAACTCTTTTCTCATTTTAGCAGCAAATGATTTACACAACATATCATTACCTCCAAATATGATATCATCAACAAATGTTTCAGCAATCAGAATGTTATCATCAATATCTTCTTTTAAGTACAAATTATTGTTATCATTTGTTCTTACAAATCTAATACTTATGAGATAAGAGTGAAGTATTTCATACCATGCTCTTTGTGCTTGTTTCAATCCATACAAGGCTTTTTCTATTCTACAAACCATGTTTCTCTTGTTAGGATCAACAAACCCTTATGGTTGTTCAATGTATACTTCTTCTTCTAGTATTCCATTTAGGAATATAGATTTGACATCCATTTGGTATATTTTGAATCCTTTGTAAGCATCATAAGCAAGTAGAATTATGAATCCTTCTAGTCTAGCAATGGGTGAAAAGGTTTCTCCATATTCAATACCTTCTTCTTGTGCATACCCTTTGCATACTAATCTTGCTTTGTTCCTTGTGACTTCTCCATTCTCATTCATCTTGTTTCTGAATATCCATTTGGTACCAATGACATGTTTGTCATTCGGTCTAGGTACTAATGTCCATGTCTTGTTCTTCTCAATCTACTCAATCTCTTCATTCATAGCACTGACCCATTCTTGATTTTCAAGTGTTGTAGTGACAAATTTTGGCTCAAAATCACAAATCAAACATCTAGTGTTCAGAGACTTACTTCTTGTTCTCATTCCAGCCTTTTTGTCTCCTATGATCTAGTTTTATGGATGGTTTCTTCTGACATACTTGGCAAGTACCGATTCATCTCTTTGTTCATCATTCTAATCATCATATTGACCTTCATTTTGATCTCCATCGCTCGGTGCATCATTTTGAGCAATTTCCTGATTTTTGGTGTTTGCAGCCTAATGCTCGGGTGCATTATTTTGTCACTCGGTAGTGATACATTGTTGCTCAGGTAGAGTGTCAGGTTCTTCACTGTAGACAAACCTGTTGTAGTCTTCTGGTTCTTTTCTTCTTTCCTCATCATTTTTCTCAGCAAATTCATCCACTTTGACATTTGCACTTTCAATAATTTTGTTAGAGGATTTGTTAAGACATTTATAAGCCTTGCTTTTGGTAGAATAACCTAGAAATATTCCTTCATCACCTTTGGAGTGAAGCTTTCCATTTCTATCATCTTTCAAAATATAACATTGACTTTCCAAAGTTCTAAAGTAACTTACATTGGGTGTGTATCCATACCATAGCTCATAAGGTGTCTTATCTGTGTCTTTCTTCAATTGAACTATGTTTAATGTATAGACAATAGTAGTGACATCTTCTCTCCAAAATGTTTGTGTGATGCCTTTCTCAATCATCAGTGTTCTGGCCCAATCAACAATTGATCTGTTTCTTCTTTCAACAATCCCATTTTTCTATGGTGTTCTTGGTGTAGAAACCTGTCTTTTTATTCCATGCTCATTACAAAAGTTAGTGAATTCATCATAAATAAATTCTCCTCCTCTATCTGATCTTCGACATTTTAGTTCCTTTCCAGTTTGTTTTTCCACTATATCTTTATACCATTTAAACATCTTGAATGCTTCCGATTTCTCTTTCAAGAACATAAAAGTCATCATTCTAGAATAATCACCAACAAAGAGAATGAAGTATCTATCACTATAGTAGCTCTTTGTTCTCATTGGTCCGCATAGGTCAATATAGACTAATTCTATAATAACATTAGATGTGTAGGTTTTTCTCTTGAAACTAGACTTTGTCATTTTATCTTTTTGACCATTCTTACACATGATATGGTCAGGTTTTGACATGCTCGGTAAGCCTCTTACTTTCCTTTTATTGCTTATCCTAACCATGTTGTCAAAATTCACATGACATAACCTTTTATGCCACAACCATATGTATTCATTTCTAGCCATTAAACAAGTGGTATTAATATCATCAAGATAGAATAGGTTACCTTTTGTTTGTTCACCAGTTCTGATCAACCTTCCTTATTCATTAAAGATCTTGTCCTTTTTGTTCTCAAATGCAACTTGGTGACCTGTGTTATTCATCTGTGAAACACTCAATAGATTATAGTTAATTCCTTTCACCCAATATGCATTTTCATATCTGACTATATTATTCAACATGATTGTTCCTTTACCTTCAACCAGACAAGGTGAGTCATTACCCATTCTTACTGATCCACCATTATAACATTCAAAAGTTTCAAACTTTTATTTATCTCCATTCATGTGGTGGGTACAACCACTATCAATAATCTAGATATCATTTTTACTAACCTTAGATATGAGTGTAGTCTCAACATACCTTTTTTCTTCGTCTGAATCATCCTTCATAGAAACAAATACCACCTCAATATCTTCATCAGATTTGGTGTCAGTATTCTCAAATTTGTTCTCAGCCAGGTAACAAGCCCTCTTTCCTTTGTCCTTGTAGTCTTGGTTTTCTCTTCTGTTAGATTGTTAGTTTCATTGGTAATCTCTGCATCACCTCTGTCAAACTTCTTTTCATGATTTCTGTCATTGCTTCTATCTTATTTTATTTTGTTAGGACATCTAGCAGGAAAGTGTCCAATCTCTTTAAAATTAAAACATACCAATGATAATTTACCTTTGTATCTACCTTTGCCTCTCTACAATCTTCTATCTATTAATTCTTCAATCTCATCAAGTTCTTGGTCATCACTATCACTTTCACTATCATTTCACATAGTGTGTTTATGACTTGATTTACTTATTTTCAAAGAAGATTTGAATGCATACTCAATAGTTGGTAAGACATTGGTGCCAAAGTTATTCATCTCAAATGAAATAAGTCTACCAATTAAACTATCTAGAGTAACATGTTTATTTTCTACTACTCTCATATCTTGTATAGTAGGTACTCTAATAGCATAAATAGGTAGTAAGGTTCTGATAATTTTACTTACCATTGTTTCTTCTTAAAGTACACCTCCTACTCCTCAGATAGCATTAACAACCTCTTTGATTCTGCAACTATACTGAGTGATGTTTTCTCCTTATTTCATTCTCAGGTTATCAAATTTTCCTCTTAGGCTTTCAGCCTTAGCACTTAGCACATTCTTATCTCCTCCATGTACTAGCTTGAGTTTGTCCCACATTTGCTTTGTAGTGGTGCATTATTTGACATCTTCAAACTCAACATCAGAGAGTGATGAATCAAGTTCTATCATCATAGAATTGTGTTCATGCTTTTCTCTTAATTGATCAACTATCAAAGGTCTAGTAGGTAAAACAAATTCAATATCTAAGTATTGAGTGACATCATTTCCAATACCTGATAGGTGGAGTCTTATCCTTCTTTTCCATGATGCAAATTTTTCCTTGTTCAACTTAGGCACGTCCCTTTTTCTCATCTTGTGATCTTTAGCTTGAGTCTTTAGACTCCCTTTCTAAGCACACAAGCTCTGATACCAATTGTTAGAATAACTGAGAGGGGGGGGGGGGTGAATTAGTGGCCTCAAAAATTAATCCAATAATTCAATCCAAAACTTTATACCACAAATATTAGACCTCCAGTTATCTTCAGTACTACAAGATGTATGCCTTGTGTGAATCTAACATGTATATATTGCTTGGTGTTTATACTATTTACCTTTCCTTAAGCTTTACCGAATACCAGTCTATCTTTTCTTAACCGTTACTGAAATACAATAAATAACTTAGTGTTTACCAATCAATCCTATTTTAGTAATGTGTAAAACAAAACATCAAAGTAATGAACCATATGCACATTTGACACATGGATTTTTAACATAGAAACCTTGTTAGGGGAAAAAACCACTTGGGATCGGTAACCCAAAATTTTCACTCTTCTGCAGTGAGCTTAGTGAAGAGCCAACCCTATTAAAGGTTACAAACACACTATTAAGTGCGACCTTGTTAGAGGATTTAAAACTAATAGTTTATCACTTGACCTTGCATTCACTATGTTGTTAACATGAAAACCTTTTGATACTCCTTGGGATGTATCTCAATATATAAAGGATGGTTAAATCCCACTCTGTTAAGAGATTTTCTAAATCAATGGTCAAACTGAAATACTATATGATCTGTTCATAAATATGACTTAATCTTGCAGATGTTTAGATCTACTATAAGCTCATAATACCTCTCTGATCAATGTTCTCTTCAATTCCTTTTCTCCACTTATTTCTGCTCGGTGAATGCTGTTGCTTCTTTGTTGCTCGGTGTTTACAAAATTCTTAGCTCTATTCTTCAGCTTGTATGATCAGATCTGTATGAATACTTCTATCTTCACCAAAATTCTCTTCAACATTCCTCTTTTTATAATGAATTTCTTGTCTCTTTATATAGACATGATTTCACCATTTCTTTCCCTTCTTGTTTTCTTCGTTGATCACTTCTTGATCTGTAAAGCTCTCCATGCTTGCTTTAGTTTTAATCCATAAATCTCTCCTTGTTTTCTGGAATAAAACATGCTTTAGATCTCCTTCTTATCTTTAGCTTTTAACTGGTCGATGAAAACAAAGTAAACAATCTGTTAACTTTATAATTAGCTCTGCCAGCTAAGTTGTTTTTTCATTTTCCTAACATCATTTCCCGTTGGTCAACACTTTAGTTGTGCTCGGTGACTACTGCAGATAGCTCGGGCATCAACTTCAGTTCTGTTTGGTGACAACTGTAGTTAGCTCGATAATGCTTTCTCAGGTATCACTTGCTTGGGTAACACTATCCGTCGCGTAACATTGTGAACTTTTGTGCTCGGGGCTCACTGTCTGTCAGGGTTTACTGTCACTCGGTGTACATGATTACCAATGACAAAAACTTTGTCTCTTCAGATCTTTAAGTGTAGTGAAAATATGTGTATGATCAATTATACCATATCAAGTTGACATCAATGACAATACAATACATTAACTGATTTCATGTCATGCATTTACTTTCCGCATCTCGGTGATCATCAACTTTGTCATCTTCAAACATTCAATCAGTTATAGTTCATCACATTCTTCCTCGTAGGCTTGCATTTGGAAAATGTTTTCCCCACTAACCATAATGAGGATGCGAGAAACTATCATGGTCATCACAAACATCAACTCACAAGTCCAACAGAATGCTTTCAAAAACTGCCATGAGAATGCGATGAGGCAACACTTGTTTACCTTTTTAACATCTTCAACTTTTGACATGTGCCTCACTGTCGCTTCCCCGCAAGCCAAAAGTCTTCACCGTGTAATCAAGTTACGAGGAAGCAACAACATACTTTATTATAGCCTGAAGACCACCATGCGGTCTTGCAACTGCTATTCATTAACCTTAATAACAATAGAGAGGGCATGACTAAGAGATCACCAAACCACCAAAACTCAGTCGCAAGCTCGCAACATTTTTTGGCAGAAGAACATAACACTCGTGGGGCCGTAAGACAAAACCATGAAACAATGACCATAATAATTTGACATGAAATAAGACCCTAACCATTAATATACTAAGGTAAATAAAATATGACATGTCGGTCAATAGACACAATGTGAGAATATATGTAAACGACTAACAATTTTAAAAATTTAAAAGTTCTATAAACCAAAATGAATTAAAGAGAAGCTAGCCCATAGACTAATAAGACCATGGCACTCGAGAAATTAAGAAATAAATAAAGGACCATAGCCATGGGAAAAAAAGTATCAATACTACTCCAGCTCAAGCACGCTTAACAATAAAGTTTCCTCCAAGGTTAAGCCTATTTTTCTTACAACCCCATTCACAAAATCTTCAGCAAGTGTTGTGCCTTATTGTTCAAACTAGCTAAAATACAAAATCCAAAAGTGGAAGACACATGCCCAAAGGATAAGAATAGATTCTAGTGTGGAGTGAATTTGATAATAAAAATGATAGTCAATCACAAAATACATGACAAAAACTACTCTGCAAAGGAAGCCTATCAACTAAAATAACTATGGAATAAATGCCTTGCTTCCAAGCTCTTGGGAGATACCCAATGCAAGAGCTCAAAAATTTTAATTGGTATGATTTTTTTTTGTCTACTCTTGAGAGACAAGTCAACATAAGACATGATGCTGGATAACAACAAAAATGACCTGCATTTTGTGGTTCAACAAGAACTTTGTTTTGAGATTGTTCCTGCAACCATTGGAACTCTGTTCTGTGACTGTTCATGCAACCAAGGTAGAACATAGTAAATTCCTATTTGTTTGCTAAGAATTGTGTTTCTATTATCTGTTTCATCTAGTTTAGTTGTTTAATCATGTAATATGATTATGGTTTCATTTCACATGTTGTAATATTAGATATATAACATAAAAATATTTTATTACATTAAATAAATAATAAATTTTTATTAAAACAATTTTTTGGTTGGACAAAATTTGGGTCTTCCGGAAGATGAAGATGATCCTAAAGATACAAATATAGAATATGTTGGTTCTGGTCTAGATCACATGATAGAGGATGATGATGACACAGATACATAAGACACCGAAGTTGATAACTATGATGATAACGATGATGATCATGTTGATGATGACTGCGACAGTGATAATGATGATGAGGCAATTGCTGCTAGCATCTAATGACATTCATGATCATATAGATTGCATTATGGATCATTATTGATATATTGTTATGATGCCTATTTTCATGGTTACTATCATATGTATCATTTTTATGACCTGCAGTGCCATATTATTGAGTTGATACATTTTGACATGTATAATTTTCACTTATATCATTTAGACATGTATCATCTTGACTTATATCATTTTTCAGTTACATAATTTATCATTTTTACTTATATCATTTGTACATGCATCATTTTGACTTATGTTTACTATTGAACATGTGTTATTTTGACATGTTTTTGATCTACTGGCATATTGGACTTTCACTTGTTTTAGTTATATGTGATAGTCTTATCAATATTCACTTGTCAATTTATATATATTGAAAGTGGTCGATGATTTTTTCTGCCAAGGATGGATGTTGTCAAATTAAATGAAATTATAGATATTTTGATGTGCGCCTTATTGGTGTTGATATGGGTTTCATGATTGGAGTAAAAACATAATAAATTAATAATAAATGGAAGTAAAATAAGAAGCATTTTTAGAAGTAAAAAAGGAGGCAACAATGGAAGCCAAACCAGGAGCAATCTTGGAAGCAAAACTTGGAGTTATCTAGGAAGAAAAAATAGAATCAATTAAGGTAGCAAACAAAGGAGTAATAATGGAAGCAATTTTAGAAGAACACAAGATGTAATACTAGAAGCCATATTATAAGAAGAAAAAGGCATTAAAATGGAAGCAAACTTGGAAGCAAAATGGGAAGCAACAAAAGAAGCAAAGATAGGTGTAAGAAAAAATATAGCTCTACTTTTTAAGAAACATTTTGTGCCCAACTACTTTGGGAAAACAAAATACGCTCCTGTCTGTGCTCTGCCGCTCTCCAACCGCTTCAGCCTACTAGTGCGATCTAATCCTAAACTGGTTTCTCCATTTGAATCATCTTCTCCCTTTGTGAATAAGGACTTCGTAACCCTTGAATCCCAACTGGCCCTTTTTAAGAAAACAAAGTATGTCACATCTGGAAAGGCGATCGAGGATGAACCAAAGGTTTCTTTCTCTCATCCTGCTATCCTTGGAAATAATACTCAAATGCAAAAAAATAAGAACTCGGAGAAGGTAAGCACTTTTCCCCCTGTACTGAAGGAATGGAAAACTATATTAAATAAAAAGAAACAGTATAAGGAAGCCCTAATTTATACCAAGTCTAGAAAGTTTTTGATTCCTCCAGCCGGTTCAAATTCAAAGTGTGTTTCAAAGGAAATCTCTGATTTTGATTTTGCTAAGCATCTCGGTTAGAACGCAAGATTGAATCCCCAAAACAAAGAACAGAATAAAAATTGTAATCTACCAAAGGAAGGGTTCCCCTACCCAATCTCAAAAAATGTGGTCTACATTCCCCCTCATTGAAAGCTTCATAAGGGTACTAGATATCTGCTAAACCAATAGAATGATCTTAACAAGGGCAATTTTGGCCTAATCAGATCAAGTGAAATAAAAGAAAATTGTTTCCCGAAAACCCATCGGGGTTTGGATGGACAACTCCCCAACAACCTCTCTAAGGCAAAAGAACATATCTATAAATCAAAAAATTGTCATTCGGACCCCTAGAGTTTTACCCATCCACCAAAAATCACAAGAAATACTATAAACACAGGCACAAGTGCAAAAATTATGGATGATTCAAAAATTTGTATCATCAGTAATGAAACTAGTGAAAAATGATGACAGGAGTGTCGAGATCATGGCATTTTTTCTTTCTGGAATGGACCTAGAGACAGTAATCCCCAACTTGGAGAATGGATGAAATTGTCTAGGTGGGATCAGGTAAGTATTCTATCCCTTTCCTCGCATCTTGTTTATTTACATTGCAGTAACAATCTTGCAAAAAATGAACTTCTTTCATCTCAGTTTTGTTTTTTTAAGGGTTTTACAGTAAATTTTATTCCTTGGAGACCAAACTTTAATGTGAATTTAGCTAATTCTTTAAACCTTCCTATTTAGCTTTCATTAAAAGATCTCCCTATTGAAATCCTTCACTCTCAGATTCTAGAAAAATTTGGTTTTTCTCTTGGAGAATACTTAGGAATAGATTTAGATCATAATAATAAGAAAGAAGTTAGGTTGTTAGTTAAACTGAAAGCTGAATTTAATCCTGAAGATTATATAAAGATCATCACCAATAGATCTCTTTATGATTTGCAATTTTCAAAATATGAAGGCCAGATTAAAAATATCTCTGTAATTAATATAAATTTGCATCATGACAAAAGCATTACAACATATACATCAACCCCAGAAACCTCAAACTTAGAAACAATGTTTCCAAAATTAATGAGAATAGAGAACACTAAGCATTTAAAAACTAATCAGAACATCAGAGAAAGATCAGATTATCTTCAGAACCCTCCTCTCCAAAACCCAAATTTTATTATCCCCAGTGTGGCTGACAGAGAAGAAGGAGAAATTATTGAGATTGTTGAAAATTCACTCTTAGAAAGTAAAGGCTTGGCATAAAAAGATTCATCGCATAACAAGGAAAATGAAGAGATAGAAGGGTATAGTTGAACATATATTTCTGAGGATAATATGGAAAATGTAGTTTTACATGCGAATGATCAAGTGGAGAATGAATCAAGATTCTCTCAACAATGCGCACAATGTATTTCCCAAAATCTATTCCTCAACGATATTAAAGAAAATTTGGAAATCCATGGGTAACTCATTAATGACCTTACTTCAATTCATAATGAAATCAGTGATCAAATAACTATTTGGGATGAAGCTCATATGGACTTTATGGATGAAAATGTTGTAAAGGAAAATGCTACTACTAATATATCGCAAGAAAGGGTCCAAGAGTCTATTGATTCTCAACAGATTATTGTTTTTTCTCAAACAACTAAGAACTCGGTAGTAACAGAAAATCAAAGATGTATAAGTGATAATCAACAATACATATTGGCAAAATAGATGATTGATTATCCAAATTCCAACAATGTCAAGTCTTCCTATATGGATCTTGTCCTCCATTTTGCTAAAGTGGATCCGTACTTTGAAAGAAACTCTCAACATAATCTTGAAAAATGTAACACTTTGCAATATTCAGAATATGTTAGGAAATCTCCTCGTTAGAATCTAAAAGATAATACAGTAGGGAATTTGACTCCCATGATAGTAAATGATATTCTAAGACCTCATCATGAGGAAGGAACAAAGAACAAAGAAAAACATATAGATCAAGATAAGATACTTGAATGGCAGGCATGCCCTCCTATAGGGGAGACTAAGAATTTCCTAGCAGAGACATCATTATCCATCGAAGATCCTAGACCAATATATGTTAACCATAAGGAGACAGACTCCAATATTGGTTCCCCAAATATCAATAAGCAAAACTATTTCAAATTTTGGCAAACACCAATCAATGACAAAAAGTTATTTGAGGCTCCGTGCATAGATTCCTTTGCGTTGGCTATTGATATTTCAAAAGGTACCAACACTGTCAATATTCCAATAGAAGTTAACACAATCCTAAAGTGTGGTACTTTCAGTGATTTAGAAGATCTAGAACGGAACATTATAAATAATAGTCAGTATTGGGAAGAATTTGGGGTTCAAGAGCCATAAGATTGGCCTTTGAACCAGAACATTGACAACAAAAGAAACAGTAATATCAATGAGGTAAGTAAAATGAGCCTGAACCTTAGATCCAATAATCAACATTTAAGTGATGCCATAATGGAAGAAATAAGAAATGAGGAAGAAGAAAAAGAGGATGAAGAGATAGTAGCGAGCATTGTTAATGCATAAAAACATCAAGATGATTTAGGTATTGCTACCAATTTGAAAGGCATAGAAAAACCTAAATGTGGTAAAATTAATAAGAAAAGAGGAAGATAGAGCCTTGTGGAACTTAGAACAGCTATTGGTAAGGCTGAGAACCAAACCAAAATAAGTGACATGCTTAATGTAGGGAAGGGGAAGTTCCTTCCCACTACATTATGAAAATCACATCGTTGAACGTTAGGGGCTTAAATGCCCCTAACAAGAAGCACTCTTTTAAGCGCAACCTGGCTCTTTTTGAATCAGAAATAAACTTAATACAGGAAACAAAACTTAATAAGGAATAAGGGGGAAAAATAAATAGAAATTGGGATTCTGGAAATGTGAATTTATAGAATCTTTGGGAGCTTAAGGGGGATTGGGCATTATTTGGGACCCTAGAAAGGCAGAATTTAAATTGCTTACAACCAGTATCAACTAGATGGCAGGTAAGATAAATTTTTTTAGAAATAATATTTAATTTAACATCATCAACGTATACAGGCCCACATCAATAGCTGGGAAAGTTGTTGTTTGGACAGAGATAAGTAATTATATGCACATGGAACCACAGTCAAATTTTATATTGGCGGGATATTTTAATGCAATATCAACCATCAATGAAAAACATGGAGGTATACAAACAGAATCACAAGCAACAACAGATTTCAAATATTGGATTATGAGAAACTCACTTTTGGACATTCCAACATCAAACGGATTGTACACATGGAATAATAGAAGGAAAGGTTTTTGCTATATTGCAGAAAGATTGGACAGATTCATTATCTGAGGAGACATTTGTAAAATTAATATGTCAATAGAAGCAACAATACTACCATTTGCTGGATCAGATCACTATCCCATACAACTAGAAATAAAAGAACAATATAAGCCAATTAGATGCTCCTTCAAATGTGAAAACATGTGGTTTGTGAACGATAGCTTTCTAGGGAAAGTTGAACAGTGGTGGAAAGAAGAGGTCTTTGAAGGATCTAGAATGTTTTGTTTCATGGCAAAACTAAAAAGATTAAAAGAAAAAATAATTAAATGGAACAATGAAAGCTTTAAAAACATATTCAAAGAAAAGCTAGAAAATGAGGAAGAAATCAAGAAATTAAACACAAAAGTTATAGAAAAAGGAATGAAGGACGAAGATTATAATAAAGAAAAAGAATTACTTAACAAACATGAATCTATTTTAGCAAAAGAAGAAATATTCTGGAAACAAAAATCAAGAGATACTTGGTTAAATGCAGGAGATAGGAACACAAAATTCTTTCATACTAGTACCTTAAATAGGCGTAATATAAATAGAATTACTAAAATCCGAGATGATACGGGTTCAGAGTTTGAGTGTCCAAACCAAATTGTTGAAGCCTTTTTCAGTCACTATTCTAAAATTCTTAATAACTATGAATTCTTGGATCTTGAAGCTCAAGATAAAATGCTAAGGGCAATTGGGAAATTCCCAGAATACTCACCAACAAAGACAACGAAAACCTCAACAAGAGATTCTCTCTGGAAGAAATCAAAGCAACGTTATTCTCACTTAATCCAGATAAATATCTTGGACAAGATGGCTTTCAGGCTTTTTTCTTTCAAAAATGCTGGGATATTATAGGGAAGCAGTTATGGGAAGCTATTGAAGCTACTAGGAACTCAGGAACTTTATTAACTGAAATTAATAATACATTTTTAGCACTAATCCCCAAAAAATGACACAGTTTCTCCTGGTGATTTCAAACCCACTACACTTTGCAATACCATATACAAGATTATTTCCAAAGCTCTGGAAAATAGACTTAAAAAGATAATTCATAAATTGATATTAGAAGAACAAACAGGTTTTGTTCCGAGCAGATCAATATATGACAGAATAATTATAATACATGAATTGATACATTCAGCACAAACAAACAAAGATCCTTGTATGTTGATAAAATTAGATATTCATCTAGGATTGGGAGGGTGTAACCTATGACCCAGGTAGAGGAAGTACAAAGGAGTAAATGGCAACCCCCATCCCCTGGATGGGTCAAAATAAATTTTGACAGTGCCTCTCCCGATAACCCTGGAATATCTGGAATAGGATATATTGCCCGAGATGAGAAAGGAGAGATTTTGGATTTAGGTGCCAAAAGGTTGCAAAATGGAACAAATAATGAGGCTAAATATCTGGCAATAGTCGAGGCCATTCTAATGGCAAGAAGACTACAGATTAGGAGAATTCACCTGGAAGGAAATTCTCTCCTGGTAATAAATGGGATTGCCAAAGGTAAAAAGGATACCTCATATCTGAATAAGCATATCAGATGAATCAGGAACATGGTGGGAGAATTAGAAAAATTCAAAGTCTCACAGGTACCAAGATTGGCAAATGAGTTGGTGAATAAAATTTCAAACATTGGGGCCAACGATTCACTTGAAAATAAATTTGAAATATTCAAAGATTTTAGAATTGAAACATAGAGGTCACTAAATTTATTAAGGAAGGAAACTATAGTTGGGGGCTGATGAGTATACCAAAAACTAAGAATGGAAGTGTCATTCCACCAAAACCACATGGAATCCCTACAAAATACAAAGAAAGGAATGATTCCAAGAGGATGCGTGTGAGCACGAGTTCTTTTAGGATCTCGCAAGTTGAGATTTCCCATTAAGTGAAGGATGATATAGTACAGATGGGATTAATGAGAAATTATGGGAGGGATGATAGCATGATGGTAGCATCATTAGTTTCCATTAGTTTCCAGAGACTTTGGTAGCAAGATTAAAGCCACCCATGATGAAGGCAAGGCAACATTGTGAAAAATGGAAGAGAAAACATTAGTGCAAAATGGAGGCTAATTTCTCCCTCTCTACCACTGGCCAAATCCTAGCCTTTGAAGGCCCCATCAAAATGAACCAGTTGAGCCACATTTTCATGGAGGATGGTGATGACTTCTGGGTGGCAATTATGGAAATCTTTGGGGAGCATTATTTGCAGATTTGGTGGAGACCAAGAACAAACTTGGACATTTCGTCCCCGTTTGTAGCTCTCAGACTCTTGATTGTGGATTCAAAAGAGGAAGTGATATGGGTGGTTATACAATGCATGGTGATCAAATGGGCAGAAGGTGTGGAGGAAATCATCCAACGGGCGGAGGTGGGGCTAGGTCTGCACATGGGCGATGTGCCTTTCCGCATGGTGGGAAGTGGTAGCCGAGGCCTATAGCTGCTTGTGCTATGGTTGACTGCTAGCCCTGAGGATGTCCATCTAGCATGGGCTCTGAGTGGGTGGAAGGATCGGAAGGCTTCCTTGGAGAGGAGGAAGGAGGAGAAGGAGAAGGGTGAAGCTGAGCTCACAGGGAAGCAGAAAAAGAAGCAAACACCCATCAAGTCCACCGCGGCTTTGGGAGAGGATGGAAGGCCACAAATTCAATGCCAACTGCCAGTCACCAGAAAGGGTGGAAAGGCCAACGCAGTTTGGCAGGCCAGAGAGGAGGAGGCTACATGCACAAGTGAAATAGCCGAGGGTCAAATCTGTGTCGGGGCCCTGGTGGAGAAAAGTGGCACCTTTGGTAAGTTCACCAAAGAGGAGGCTGCCAAGTGGTTTAGTTAATTGGACTTTAGTTTCTTTTTGTTTTCTCTGTTAATAGAAAACTGGTTTTTTTCTATGATGTATGTTAATACATAGCTGACCTTAGAAGAAAATAGCAGAATGTAAGGATTTTTTTTGCATAATTGTACCCGAGAGACAATTTTGGCAATGATGTAACCTCTTTACATATCAATGAATATGAAAAACTATTACCGATAAAAAAAAATTAGATATTCGTAAAGCTTATGAAAAGGTGGACTTGAGATTCTTATGTAAAACTATGGGAGCATTTAGATTTTCTCGCAAATGTGTTAATTTAATATTTAATTGTATATGAACCTCAAAATTCTCAGTTTTAATAAATGGATCACCTGAAGGCTTCTTTAATTCTTCAAGAAGAATCAAACAAGGGGATCCTATTTCCCCTTTTCTTTTTATAATTATGGCTGAGGCTTTTGGCAGGGCAATCAAACTTCCTCAGTCCGAAGGGCAATTAAAGGGGTCAAAGTAATAGATGAGGTAGACAATGTCACACACCAACAATTTGCTGATGATACTATCTTACCAGGTGAATCTTCAAGAACTGAAGCTCTCCAATTTAAAGAGATCATCAATACCTACTCGAAAGCATTTGGACAGGAAGTGAATGCTGAGAAATCCAAAAAAAATTTCCTGAATACCTCTCCAGACCTAGAGAGAAATATTTGGGCTTTAATAAAGGTGAATTCCCATGTAGATATCTGGGTATTCATCTAGAAAAAGGTCAAACAGAGGGTGAGACATGGAAAACTATAGTAACCAAATTAGACTCAAAATTGGATAGCTGGAAGGGGAAGTATCTTAATAAAGTTGGCAGAGCTACAAGTATCAAATTCATCTTATCAGCGATCCCAACGTATCAGATGTCTTGTCTACTATTACCTAAAGGAGTTGGGAAATAATTAAACCAAAAATTAAAGAATTTCTTTTGGAAAGGTGCAGAAGATAAAAACAAAGTGGCGATGATTAAATGGGAACAAATTTGTAGACCAAAAGAGTTTAGAGGTTTAGGCATTAAAAATTTAGATTGGCAAAATAAAGCACTAATAGCCAAACTAGCATGACAGCATGGGCTAAAATTTTATACCAAAAAAATTTAAATAGATCGGTTCCCTTGTCCCTCTTTCGAACGATCAATCCATCGAAAGGCTTGAAAATTTGGAATTTCATGATGCAAAATAGAGAAATCATTGTGAAAAATCTCACTTGGGACATAGGTGATGGACAAGAGGCCCTTTTTTGGGATGACTCTTGGGATGGTCTCCCATCTCCGTATGGAGAAAATCTACCAGAAAACATAAAAAATACTCTAACACAATGTTGGGGTACACACTTCAAATATTATATAGAGGAGACTCGGGTAGGATGGCAATACAAAAATGAATTGAATACTGCTTTACCTCAGGAGGAGTTATTAGCATTCAAAAAATTTTTGCAATCTAGAAAAGTTAACCATAAAGCTAGAGTTGATAGGCTGATTTGGGGTGCATCCAAAGATGGTAAGTATAGTGTAAATAAAGGTTATGAGACTATCATAAATTCCCAAGATTGGAATAAAGAAGACATCCCCCTCAATTTATGTTGGGACTCAACTTGTCTTCCCAAGGCTGGGATCTTTCTTTGGGTGACACTGCATGAAAGAATTTTAACCTCTGACAGATTTACCAAGTTAGGTTTTGAAGGTCCATCCAGATGCGTACTTTGTAAATCTACATCTGAAACTGCAAGACATTTATTATTTGATTGTCCTTTTTATAATCATTGTTATAGATGGCTATGTAAAAAAATTAATTGGTCTTATTATTTTAATGATAAATTTTTGAATTTCTTGAGTTGTTGGCCTCAAAATGGATCAAAAGTGTACAACAAGATTTGGAGGATTGCACCATATATCTTGGTATGAGAAAACTGGAAAGAACAAAATAGAAGGATATTTACAGATACAAATATGGACAGAGGATCTCTAATCAATAAAATTGAAGCAAGTATCATGAAGTAACAAATAACCACCTAAGGAACACCTATAAAGAAGAAGGATCATTCACAGAGTGGGATGCAGAAATGAGGAAGAATTGGAATGGATTAATCAATCCTCTATTGAGATACTCCAAAACTAAGCTAGAACCCTTTGTGAATGAAAACCTCCCCCAAGTGAGTGGATGAAATTGAATTTCGATGGCACACCACGAGGAAATCTAGGGAAAGCTGGACTAGGGTGTATCATCAGGAATGAAGTGGGTGAATGGGTGGTTAAAAGGGCTAAACCCCTAGGTATCTCATCGAATAACCTAGCGAAACTTGAGGTATTAAATGAAGGCCTTAAGTTAAGCTTAAGGAGTGGAATCCAAAAGTTAATTATAGAAGGAGACTCACAAATTATCCTTAATGCCTTGAGAAAATGAAGCACTCCAAACTGGATCTTAAACTCAAAAATCGAAGAGGTACTTGACCTTGTGGATAGGTTTCAAGAAACAAGGTTTGACCACATCTATCGAGAAGGAAATAAAGAAGTGGATGCTTTAGCCAACTTAGGCATTGATGGGGAAAGTATTACCTTGGTTAAACATTAATTTAGGCCAAGCACTGACTAACTGACCCTCGATACTCAATTCCATATAAATCAAAGGCCAAATACCACAACAATAGGAAAGGAGGAAATTCATATGTTTCTGCAACCTTCTATTTAATTTTTTTGTATTGGTATAATGAAGGGTCTTAATGGCCAAAGACTTAGACAAAATTTGTTAAGAACCATAGTCAGAATTGAGTCACGATGATCCAGCTACTTTTAAATATATAGACATAAACTATATATACTTATAAATATGTATATACATATATATAGATATATAAATTTAGATATAAATAAATATATACATATACATACACATTAAAAAAATAGATATATATATACATATAAACAAATATACATACACATACATATATATATATATATATATATATATATATATATATTCATAATTATAGATATAGACAATTATTAGATAAGTAAAGTCTCCTAAATTTCTTAAGATAGCTACAGGTATAAACTTATATAGACATTAGACTAGATAACACAATATAACATAATATAACATCCTTTCATTATATTAGACAACCAAAAACCACTAGTCTAACTTTCTATCAACCTTAGACTAAGAATAAATGGCATAACGTATTCAAAGTGTGGAGAAGTGGTAAGTTGAGGAATCTTTAAATTTGACATAGGTGCACGTTGCTTGGTAATCACTACACTAACATCATAAAAAATAATCACTACTCGGATACAGGGCCTAGATGACATGTTACCTTCCTTCCATGACAAGTTATCATCACTTTATCATCCACATAGAGACCTCTAGAATGATCTACATCAATCTAGTATCCCTTTAAGGCTTATAGCTATGGTATCTTGTTTCCTCTGTTCTAATTACGTCTTATTGTCTTCCTTGGTTTGGATTACAAGAAACCCCATAGCCAAATCCATCCATACCATTGTCCTCATTATCATGGAGACTTCCATTTCTCTTGATCACAGATATGAAGAGAGAACCATGGCCTTCATTGGGCACGTTAAACCGAAGTGATGGGGAAGTCTACTTAAGAAAACTGACGACATAACTAGGCTTGCGGTCAAGAAAATCACAAGGGAAAGAGATTTGGACTACATCAAAAGTTGGAAAACCAATAGTGATGTGATAGGAATCTTCATTAGAGTCACATTCTGAGTGAGGATCAAATTTTGGCATATCAGAAATCTATGTATCGCTTTGTTTGATGATACATGGTTGAAAGGTCTTGACAATGTGGTGGAGAACATCAATAATCAAATGTAAATTCCTCATCCTAAGGATTATATGACATGGCCAGTGGGAAGTCTCATATTCAGTTAGGTTCATAAAAGACCAATTTTATACATTAAGAACCAAGAGGCTTTCGATAAGTTGTGGCCAGAGATGGTAAAGTACCTACATTTCCTCTTGAGGTGGCATAACATAATTGAAGACAACAGTAACTCGACTGTGGTTTTTTTCACTTTGGTGGGGGTAGAGGTGCCCTCCATCGTGGAGCTTCAAGATCACAATCGATATGTGGTTCATCTACCATTCCTTTGCAAAACCTATAAACCAAAGAGAGCTAAGTGAATCAAACTAGAAACAGGGGTATCCCTCACGGATCTTGAAGACGAATCGGATGAAGACATTATTGTTATTGAGCCCTACTCCATGAAGATTTGAATGCTTGCTGGTTGTAGTTTATTTTTTTGGTCCATTCATCTGGTTAGTTATATTAACTCATGGTCTTAGATAAGTATTTTATATCAGCCTGTATACTATGGTTTAAAACTGTAAGTATCATTATCTATGTCATAGTATTACCCAAACTTCCCCTGTTCATTTTTTGGAAGCTTGTGGATAGTACAAAAATATTCTCTAGTAACCGCAAGGTAACAATGATATGTAAATACTTTATTGAATTAATATAATCAAAAGGATACTATAATATGTTTTTATAGTATTTTGCAAATGGACTTGATCAAATTTACATTACAAAAAGAAGAAGAAATACATTAAAACCTAAATTTTGCCTAAGATGTTTTGTAGTTACTTCTCCTTTCAACTCCTTCGTCCTCATGTCGCCATTGGGCATAATAAACATTTCTAACTTAATTTAGGGGAGGCTAATATATACAAACACTTTAGACAATGGATTTCAAAAATCCTCTTTAAACTTATTATAGGAAGATTGAAAATGGCATAATTGTTGACATTCCCAATTTTATCCCTTATGGGAAGTTTTAGTAGTCTTATTAGGCACCTTTTTAACTCGATAGTAGATGAAGAGCCATAGAAACTCAACCGACTCACAGTATACTAATGGAAGTTGGAATCTATTCAGCTCTCCTTGAATATTATATAAATCCAATATCATGCCAAATATACCAAACTTAGATCTTCCTCTAGTCTCTGTCAGTATGTCCACCCCAATCAAACTTACCTGCAACAGGAACCAAATTGCCTTCGCGGGAAATGTCATGACCAAACATCTCAAAATGGTTATGTTGGATAATCACTCTCTCATTGTCAGAGTTGTTTATTTCATTCTAGGGAAAGAATTCCTTACTAATGATGATAGGTATAGAGTTTATATCGACATTGTATCAATGTTTGTTTCTATAGTGCTACAATGGGGAATTGAGAAACATGATATTAGGAGGCTATTTCATAGAATTTTCAAACGTAGATATCTTGGTAACTTGGATAAGAGCCTCCAATATGTTAAAGAGGACTTAACTATCTCAATATCACTATTCCTTGACACATCTACAATCAATGGGAGACCTGTCCCTACAAGACCGATTGTATTATTTGATGACCTTATTGCTGCCAACAAAAGAGAACCCATCATCAAGCGGAATATTGAATTCTTAATAATATATATGCACATTAAGAAACTAGATATGGATCACTGGTTTTATGATTACATGCACATTGATGGGGTGGGGGACACCGATATGGACTGTTTCAGCTAATCAGATTCAAAGAATCTAGTGGAACTTTGGCTAGAAGAAGGGGGCCAAATAGAGAAAAAAGAAACAAAGAATCTATGACTCAGAAGGATCTAGAACACAGACAAGGAACTAATTCCATGTTTTGAAATTTTTGTAAAATCTTTTTTATTCTATATATTACATTCACTTCACTCTCATTTCATATATCAGTCATTATTTCTATAGCAAGGACACAAGTTAAGATATAAAGCTAACCTTTTATATTTCTAGGTTTATCTTCCTCTATTGATAAGGGACAATGTACATTTTAAATTTTCTCACTTTATATATATATATATATCGATATATACATATCTACATAGAACCATATATAAATAAAGTAATACATCTAAGGCGTCTCTGTACTACTTTTGTAAAACCAGAAAGGGCATCATATTTCCTATTATAGTGGTGTTTTAGGTATCCATAATAATATTATGATAGGTTAGCCATAGAGTATTGTCTCGGATTTGAACATTGGTCCAATCTTGTTAGATTCTCCTTTGAATAGCGTTACTGCAAGATTCCTAATGAATACTTTGTTCATGGTATCTTTCAAACATGTTTCTTCTTTCATCCTCAAGCAGAACATGCAAGGAATAATCTATTTTAAGGTTTAAGGTCATGTTATTAACATAATGACAATCAGTGTAGTATTATGGCTAGGTATCTCTAAAGTCTTTTGGCAATATCATCTTGTACTTCCTCTTCTCCCTTTTGATGTTTGTTAAAATTGTACAACATCATAGGAGTCGCTTAGTAGTTCCCTAAATAGATATAGTTTCTACTTTTTCTTGTCTCCCAGAAATTGTTAGAAGTTCCTCTCAGCTGTATTTTTCAAACTCTTTGTAAGGCATTCTCAGCTATATTTTTCAAACTCTTCGTAAGGCATATTCAGTCTATTTGTTGCACGTTATGTCAGAATGGAGGATGTATGTTTGTGGATCTCTTATCTTGAAGTCAACAAAAAAAAATGCTCTATGACTTCAGGAGAGGAATCAACAAAATAGCTCTTATTATGCCTCTTTTATATCATTAGCCTCAGGCTCGGTAAGACATTCTCCACCTCAACTCCTTCTTCTAGATTGTAAAATTGGTTTATGGTAATATAACATATTGACATCCCTCTTATCTCTACGAAGTAGACAAATCAATGGAGTATAATCTGAATATATTTTCTGGTATATAGACACACATAGATATATATAGATATGAATATGTACATATATACTAGCCATGAAGATGTATAAATATATTCATATAACACAGACACACACACACACACACACACACACACATAAACAATTTGATATTCTATTGTACTTTAATAGACTTATTTTAAACACTCTCATTCACACATAGTTCTATAACTATTATTTGGATCAAATTAGTAAGAAGTAACAGTAATCATAGATGGAGAATTTGTTCTTTTAACTATTTTTACATAGATTTCTATAACTGTTTTAACTCTTATTTACACAGATTTCTATAATTGGTTTTTGATGAATTAAGTGAATGGTATAACTAAATTTATTTCTCTCTCTCTCTCTCTCTCTCTCTCTCTCTCTCTCTCTCTCTCTCTCTCTTTAATTATGGATGCATGGGTTATGAGATAATAATAAATTTAGTCAAAGGATGGGAATAATAACAAGCATCTAGATAATCTAAAGTTGGAATGAGATAAAGGCTTCACAAAAATGGGATCATAAATTCTAGGCTACTAAAGTGACTAATCAAAGGCATATTAACCAATTTGATTTATTTGTAATATGAATAACCAAAATCACATTGTATTAGACATGGTTCCTTTAGTGGTTATATGTGTGCAGGAAAAAGATAATGGAAACCATATACAAAGACCAAAATAAAGAATAAGGAATGATGGAATATATCCTAAGTTTACCATCAAGGGTTCGTACTAACTTTGTCTACTATATGTAATTATGTAACAACATCCAAGAAATATGATTAACAGACTGTCCTTAATTCTGGAAGAAAAATTGACGAAGGTATGCCTTCATATTTATCTGTAAATGAGGGAATGCCCTCATAAACCATGCATTGTACTAAGAAATCTGGACCTTGGGTCCCTGGAAAGACTGGAGGTTTTCTTCTCCATTCTTTCCTACCAGTGCCTGCAGAGAATGGAGAATTCTGTAATTTACAATTTTTTAATATAATATACGGGCTTCGGCCTTTTACCGATCAAAAAAAAGGAAAAAAAAAGAAGAAGAAAAGATGGAAGCAACAAATCAAAACTAGGAGAACAAAATGGAAGCAAAAAAGGGAACAAAACCAGAAGCAAAATTGGGAGCAAACTTGGAAGCAACACAAGAAGCAAAATAAAAAGCAACACTGGAAGTAATAAGTGGCATCATAATAGGCATCAAAATGGAAGTAAAAAATAGTGATAATGGAAGCAAAACAAGAAGAAACACAAGAAGCAAAAATAGAAGCAAAACTAGAAGTAAAACAAGGAGGCACATGTTGAATCAAAACTAGAAGCAAAAAATAGAAGCAATTATGGAAGAAAAATGCGAAGCAAAATCAGAAGCAACAAACGATGTTATAATGGAAGAAAAGTTGGAAGCAAACCGAGAAGAAAAATGGGAAGTAAAAAAAGAAGCAAAACTCAAAGCAAAATAGGAAGCAAACCCAGAAGTAACAAAGGAAATTATAATAGAAGCAGAACTAGAAGCAAAATAAGAAGCCAAATCTGAAGAAAAACTAGAAGCAAAAAAGGATGTTATAATAGAAGCACAATTGGAAGCCAAACCAGAATCAACAAAGGGCATTATAATAGAAGAAAACCTAGAAACATAACAAGAAGGAAAACTAGAAGCAACAAAATAAGTAAAATCAAAAGCCAAATTTGATATGATTTTGGGTGCAATACCCATTTCCAAGAGGATACAATTGTTTGCTTCTTTTTCCAATGCAACTAATGACACGTTCTAGGTTGTGACACAATGCTCAACGCCAAACTCGACTCGACCTATGATGCTAAGTATGATGCTATATACAACGTTGAGTGATCAAGGCATTTGGGCACTGACTTTATCACTGACACAGAGGCTCATTTCAGACCCAAAATTACTCTAAAATCTTATGCTAATTTTGGCGCTATTTGCCTATTTTGTTATAATGACTCCCCATTCAAATTCATTTTTAAATTAAAATTATCCTTCTTCGAGCCTTCAAAATTAATGCCTCTATAATCCCATGTCCAAAACATGGTTGTAAATAATAGGATCCATAGTGGCCAGAGGTAAATATCATCAATCAACACTAGTATTTGCATTCTCTCCCCTCAAGAGAGTTTGGACATTATTTGGAAGGTATTCTTTCTTCCTCCAACATCTCAACCCTTCAATATGATATCCCAATGCAGCCATAGAATCGATAACCATAATCCCTTTTATGGAAACTCTCCCATAATCCCATAACCATAAAAGAAGTTTGTGAATATCTCCCATAATCCCTTTAATAGACTGATAGACTCTAAATAGGCCTTTAACAACATCAACAATGAGTTTAGAATCACCTGTTAAAGATAGGACCTTAATCCCATTTGAGAGGGAAATTTTAAGACCCCATAGAGGGGTTACCCCTTTAGCTTTATTATTTGTGTTTTCATGAAGATTACCATTGTAGGATGTCGCCATTTCACCGAATCTTGTCCTTATCACCCCCCTGATGCAACATTACCCTAGGGTTGTCTTGTAGTTCCATCAAATTTTGGTTTGAACCACCCAGGTTTGAGGGGATCCATTTAGTGTTTCTCCTTCTCAATATTTTCAAGCTATAAAACTTTGCATAAGAGTTAGATATGCCCCAACCTATCAAAGAAAAAAGAGTTAGATAGGCCCCAACTTTTAGTAATTATGTCATCTACCTAAGTAGGATGAAATGAAGGGCAAGCCTAGGTAGTAACTAGGATATTTTCCATAAGAAGTTTGTAGAAGGACCTAAAAATTTCTTTAACCAAATTCTCTACTCCATAGAAAATCATATGGTTCCTCTCCTTCCCTATGCTACAACCAAGGTGGCGGGGGATCTGCTTCCATAATTGTCTAATTAAAGGATTATGAGAAGTACCCAAACAATCCATCACTAATTGTTTTACATTTTGATTCATGACCCAAATAATTTGAAGCTTCTATAACACCATATACTACAAATCTTGCATAAAATTACAATGGATTAGCAATTGAGAGGTGTTTTCATCCTCGTGTTTACATAACACACAATAATTAGGCAACTAGAATGAATGTTTGATGAGATTATATTGTGTGAGTATTTGTAATGCATAGTTATCCACCAAAAGAAACTAATTTTGGTAATAAGCTGGGGGCTCCAAACTTTTCACTAGAATTCAGTGTTGTTACCTTCTCTTAGAAGTGAATAATAAGTAATTTTCAAAGTAAAATAACCTCATGGGATTCCTGATCTAGATGAACTTGTCCTCCCTTTAGAATAGGGGATCCTAATTTTCTTTAACAAATTTGGCAGCTCTATCACCACCTGAAGCAGGTGGGGCTGGTTGTGGTAACATAGAGAGATATTCTTCCAGGAATTTGACTGGGACAGATAGTTTAACACCCATTGCCCAAAAAAACTCTTGGAAGTACCACAAATGTCCCTAAAATTTTGGTGGAAATCTAGAGGCTTAACCCCAACCATGTTTCTTCCCAAAAATACATCTTACCACCATTTCCAATCTTCTATTTGAGTCTAGTGTGAATAATATTTTTTCATTTGAGTATATTATTCCATATTTTGGAACCGCTTGGAAATCCATGGGTAGTAAGAACCCTGCAAAAATTCTCATTATTTAAATATTTAGCACTCGTAATATTAAACCAATCACCATTATGAAGATCTAACTTCGAACCAATTTTTGTCACGAGGGCTTTGTTAAGCATTGAGATTTTTCATATTCCTAGTCATCCCATATTCTTAGGGTGACATACCTTATTCTAAGTAACAAGCATCATTATTATTTTCTCTTACATTCCTATCCATAAGATTTTTTTTTCTGTATTCTTTCCATTTTTTCTGTCATTGAACCTGAGATTTTAATTAAGGAAAGAAAATAGAGGGGGGAGTACTTTGTAAGGAAATCATCAAAAGCTATAATTTTGTCGCATTGCTAAGGAGTTTACCTTTCCATCTTGCTAGTTTCTTTTTAATTATTTTTGAAATAGAGACCCAAAGGGTTTTGGATACCTTTTTATTGTAATTGGAAAACCCAAATATATTCTAGGAAGAAAAACACTCTCACAGTAAAAAATAGCTTTGATTTTGTTTTGCAGCTTACCCGTGGTATTAAAGAAGTAAGTGTCGCTTTTATCATAATTTATATGTTGTCCTAATACTTATGCATATTGAGTAAGGAATATTTTTCATTCTCTTTCTTCTACAACTAAAGATACACCAAATAAGATGGTATCATCTACAAATTTTTATAAGACCATTAGCGATATAGTGGAGGCATCCTTAACCCCTTGCATTTTCACCCCTTAACCAATCTTAAAACATTTCTTCCTGAAACCTCGACAAGCATAATGAATAGACATGGAGGTTGTGGATCCCCTTTCATAATTCCTCTAAATGTCCTAAAAGACCCCCCTATGGACAAACAAGAACAAAATATCTAATAGTTGTTACACACTCTCTTATCAGGTTGATCATTCTTTCACCAAACCTCATCTTCCCTGGGAATTTGAATACGAAGTCTCAATTTTCTGTATCATATGTCTTAGAAATGTCCAATTTGGGAACCATCTTCAATTGATGACACTTATCCATTGAATGAATGACCTCATGAGTTGTAAGAACAACAATAATTATTTGCCTCCTAGAAATAGATCCCTTTTTATTGATGTTAATAAAGCAATTTAAGAAAGGCTCGATCTTCCTAACAAACACCTTCAAGACGATTTTAAAACCATATTGAACATGCTTATAGGTTTGAATTCTGATAGTATTTATGGTTCATGTATCTTAGGAATCAAGGCAATGAAGGAGTTGGTCAAATTCTTAAACAACTTACTAGTTTGGATAAAATCTCTGGTCTTCATGGTAATAACAAAGCCTACAATGCCCAAAAACTCCTAAAAAAAGGAATGTGGAAATCCATCAAGTCTTGGGGTGTTGTAGGCCCCCATAGAGAACACAACATTCTTAACCTTGTCTTAAGTTACCAAGGCAAGAATTTGGGCATTATCAACAACATCAAAGACATTAGGAAAATAGTGAAGTAAATGTTCCTCCAACAACTCATTCAAATTTCTATTATCTTCCTTAAGAACATTGCAAATATAATTTGAAGCCATCAGCCCAATTGAGCATCGTCATTGATCACACAGTTTGATTCATCCTCAAGGCTTATGATTGTATTCTTCCTCCTATGTTTACTGGTAGACCTATGAAACAAGGTTGAATTCCTATCACCCTCCTTCAACCACTGTACCCTAGATTTTTGTTTCGAATAGATTTCCTCATGTTTCAAATTCTCCTTCCATTTTTCCCTTAGAGCTTCCTCCTCCCTATGTGTGGATTTTGAGTGGTCTCCTTTATCTGTATGTTCTTGAATTGTTATCAGTCTAGAGTTGATTTCCTTCTTAGCAAATATGTCATCAAAGGTAAACTTATTCCAACCCTTCAAGACAAAAGGAAAGTACTCGCCACTATGTGGCACTTGTTTTACTTATTACAATATGTACACGTAATAAATAAGTAGTAGAAAATTAAATGTTGGAGTCTACTTAGATGGTCAAATTACTTTAAAAAATAATTCTACTACTTATTTATTAAATGTACATATTGTAATATGTAAAACACGTGTCACATAGTGGCCAACACTTGACTTTAGTCTTGGAATAAAAGTACACAAATGCAATTGAGTTTTATTTTGTAATTGATATTGAAAAGTGTAATGCTTTGCCTATTTAATTTATTAATTAATTTTAATTTTGATAGGCAAATATTAATTAAGTTATCATTATTTAACATTATAGATTGATTATAAGAATATTTTTTTAAATATAAATTACATTATAATAAATAATTATTAATAAATATATATATATATGTAAAACCAAATTTGAATATTTATTTTTAAAATAAGTGCATGGTAAAGTTTTTAATGTGACTAGTGACATTGACACAACATGCCTTCTAGGTCCACGTGATGCACTTTTGACCTGGAGCTATGAACCAGTGAGGTCACAAATGTGGGACCTCATCCCCATTTAACAAATTTGAGGCCCAAACCCGTGAGCACATTGGATTAGCAAAGGAACAAGCCCATGATCACAATGACCTAAAAGAGGTTTGAATTTGGGTGGGGACAACAACACCACCACTTAACCAACACACTGAGTGGTGAACCCCATACCAAATTTTAATATTAATAATAAGAAAGTTAATTTAATTAATTATTAACTAATTTAATATACAATAAAAATTATATCTTAATGATAAACATTTAATATAAATTTTAAAAAATTTAAACATTTGTTTCATGGGAATGATGTCAAATACTTTTAAAACAAAATTGACACATCTTAAAATATAACCCAATATTATAATTTATAAAAATTTGGACATCCTAAAATAATTGGAGTGAGTAGGTTTAGCTCTAATATGAATATTAAAACATAAGATTATAAATAATATGAATAAATATTTAAATTAATTTAAACTATAAATATGACAGTAGGAGACTATCTTGGACATTTAATATTTAAAAAAGATATAAATATTATAAAAAAGGTTTAGTTTCAAGTGGCATTTTTATTATTTTTATTATAAATTATTGTACATCAATGAAAAAAAATCCATAAGTTTTGTTAAATACTAACTTTTAATTGGATGAAATATTTATAAATATAAAAACAAAACTATCAATTATATATAGATAAATAGTTTTTTTTTGCAAGTATGATATAATCTTAGTTTTTCTTTAAATTTTGCCTTAAAAAGTGTTTGGCCATAGTGGATTCTTAAGCAAACTACCATAAAATATATTTTCTAATAAAAAACTTGAAAAATGTGCAGACTATTATTTTTTAAATATATTATCTATTACTTCCATATTACAAAAACAAATTTTTATTATGCTTTTTGAAATGTGGCAATTGTATCGAAACTATCTTAGATAAAATTACATTGCATAAATTTATTTTGATCAATTACACTTGATCAATTGTATTGTTGTAATAACCAAAGACTCTTTTCCATGGAGCGGCGACAATGGGCGGGACGAGAAGAATTTCAAAAACATGAGGGTTTGGACTATGGCGGTCGATCCAGATGGGGATGGCATCTTCGACTCAACACGTATCAAAACCCCCCAATGTTTCAATGGCGGCGAAGAGGTTGGAATGGATCAGAGCAGGGCACCGATCCGAAGGGTGTTACAAATTTTAATGGGAATGGTAGGGGTTGGGAGAAACAAAAGCCACAACCTTATGGTGATTCGTTTCATATCCAAAATGGGTTCAAATTCAATCAGCTTGCAAAGAAGTTTTGGCGACCCAAATTTCCATTGTCTTTGCGTGTGACTCTCTATGGGTAAGTGAGAACGTAAAACATGTTACAACAACATCAGTATTGGTTAATAAATCGCAATTGATAGTCTTTGAAGTTTCTGTTTGAAATTGATTTTGTAATGAAATGGATGGGTCCATGGTCGTCGCTAAGTCTAGTTAAAAGCTGGTGTAAAACTCAATGGAAGTGTTTTTGATCCATCAAAACAATGACCAATGGTTTCTATTTGTTAACATGCTCCTCAAAACATGATAAGGAGTGAATTCTTAATAATGGCCCCTATCTTATTAATGGGCGAGGTTTATATATCAAAGACTAGTCCCCAAACTTTGATCCCTTGGTGGAGAAGGTCAAAGAGGTTCCTATCTGGTTTAAACTCTATAATCTTCCTAAAGAATATTGGGTGTAGACACTCTCAAAGCGATTGGTGATAGACTGGGGACTTTTGTCAGATATGAGGAAGTAATAAACCAACCTAACTTATCTATTTTCCCTAGGGTTTTGGTGTGGAGGAAATAATGCTATAAAATCCCATACTTTATTGTCTTAGGCTCAGATAAAGGGGAATGGAAGCAACCTCTTGTAGCAGAAAAGGGAGAGGATGAGTCCTTATTAAGGAATATTCTGAGGACAAATCAGATGGTTAAAGGAAAAGGTTTGGATGCAAATAAGCTTAATGATATTATTCCTAGAGGCATGGATAGTCGGGGCTTGACCCGTATGGACAATGACTTGTTGGAGTATAATTTCATGAGGGGTCTCCCTCTAGGTTAGACAAATGACTCAGAGAACTGGATAGAAGTTCATAAAAATGCTATTAATTTATTGTTTTTTAAGGGAGTAGATGAAGGTGTTTTTGTCAATGTAGAAAGTTGTTATATTCAAGTCATATGGGATACCCTTTTTCGGTGGCTCAAGACAAAGGTGGGAGTGTAAATGGCCTTTTGGATAAGGAAGATGACACTAGCTTAGAACGACTAGAAGGTATTGATACAAATATTCTCAATGAAGAACAATAAAAAAGTCTAAGAAATATTGAGCTCTTATCTTGAGAGTGTTAGAAGATGGCTAGATCTAAAGATGTGGTTGTTCCTGACACCTTTCAAGATGGGGACATAGTTGGCATAGGACAAGAAAGTACAGCTTGGTAGGATAGATGTCGTAAGCCCTTAGATGAATCAGAAAATCCCATTGCCCAAGATAGGTGTCTGTCTCTGGATAAGGTTGAGAATGCCATGGAGGAGGAACCCCTGTTTAAGGATATTAAAATCTCTCCAATTAGGAATCTTGATAGTTCCTTTGATGTGGTCAGAGATAGTGGGGGTGATTTGGTTGCTTCAGATTCAGATTATGAAACACAGGATGATGATGAGAATATGGATGAGCTAGATCTGTCCGAGTTGCCTGGTATTATGGAACAAAGAATGGTTGAACAAACCCCTTTAGGTTTATCTATACCAAATATTGGGGAGATAAATAAGAGAGGGCACAAATCAAATAGAGTTCATTTGGAAATAGCGGGGAGTGCTCTGAACCAAGAAAAAATTTTAAGGTCAGGAAAAGGCTATGCCTTATCCTGGCATCAATGAAGATCCTCTCGTGGAATATCAGGGGCTGCAATGCCCCTGACAAGATTCACCTAATCAAGAGATGTCTTGATCAGGTTAGACCAGATATTATATTCTTACAGAAAACTAAGATTAAGGGTAGTGATATAGAGTGGTTTATGAAATGTTTCTCAAAATGGAAAGGGACTTTGATTGGAGCAGATAATGCTTCAGGGGGTCTAGGGGTTTTATGGAATTCTAATATAGTTGAGGTAAGTGTTTTGGATCATGGGAGAAATTGGCAGAGATTGAAGATTTTCTCAAGAAACTTTTGGAAAAATTCTTTGCCTTTAATATCTATGGGCCTAATAGCCCAGCTCTAAAAAAAATATTATGACATGATATTTCAAATATTCTTAATAGTCAGGATGAGGAACTCTCTCTTTTGGGTGGTGACTTCAATGTTATCCCGTGTCCTGCAGATAAAAAAGGTGGAATAGGTTGGGTTGGGGAGAGTCAAAAGGACTTTACAGACTTTATAAATACCAATGGTTTGTTAGATGTCAATTTTTGTAATGGGGATTTTACTTGGACAAATTGGACGAGAAGTTTTTTAAACATTGCAAAAAAATTGGATAGATTCCTACTTGTTGGACAATGGGACAGGGTTAATTGGATCTTCAATGTTGAGATTATGACTCTATCTAGTTTGGATCATTTCCTGATATGCTTAAGGATTCAAGAAGATGTGACACCAGAAAGATCCCCCTTTAAGTTTGAGAAAATGTGGCTACGAGCTGATAATTTCATGAATAAAATAGATAATTGGTGGAAGATGATGCCTAAAAGATCAAGTAACAAGGCTTTCACCTTTTTAAAAAAGTTACAATTCCAAAAGGAGCAGCTAAAGGTCTGGAATAGGGAGGAATTTAGGAATATTTTTGTTGAAAATTTTAAAATAGATGGTGAATTAGCAGATTTGAACTCTAAGGTGATCTCTAAGGGGATGGGGGGAGATGATTATTTGAAGAAAGTGAGCTTATATAAGGATTATGCTGAAGTTTTAGCTAGGGAGGAAGTGTTCTGGATACAAAAATCTAGAGAAACGTGGCTGTGGGAAGGGGATAGAAATACTAAGTTCTGTCATAACTCAGCACAAGTGAAAATATTGCAAAATAGAATATTTTCAATCCAAGACAAAAATGGTCTGATCCTCTAGGAGGTGGGAGATATTAATTTTGAAGCGATTGAATACTTCAAAAATATTTTTGCATTGGCCCATAATAGTTCTGATTTGGATTTAAATCTCTTGGATATTATTCCTAGCTGCATCTCAGAGTTGCACAACTCAGCTCTAATGAGACCTATTTCTAAGGTAGAGGTTAAGGACACCCTCTTTAATTTAGGAGGTGATAAGTCTCCTGGTCCTAATGGTTTTTCTGCTATCTTTTTTCAAAATTCCTAGGGATTGTTGGGATAGAGATGTGGGAAGTTGTGGAAGAATCTCGTGCTAATGGTTTCATCCTAAAAGACCTCAATAACACTTTTATTTTTTGATTCCCAAAAAATCTGAGAAAGTCTCCTTTGATGACTATAGGCCTATTTCCTTATGTAACACTATATATAAGGTAATTTCTAAGGTGATGGCTAACCAGTTAAAGAAAGTGCTATGCTCCATTGTTTCTTCTGAACAGAGTGATTTCATGCCAAATAGGTCTATTTTTGAAGGTGTAGTTTTTACTCATGAGGCTATTCATTCGGTTAGAAATGCTATAACTAAGAAAATGATGATCAAATTAGATATTCAGAAGACCTATGATAATTTCCATAGAGGTTTCTTGCTAAAAGTGATGGAGAAATTTGGGTTTAGTGAAGGATGGATCATATGGGTTGGCAGTTGCATAAACACCCCTAGGATTTTAGTTTTGTTTAATGGCAGCCCTCAAGGCTTTTTTAAAACAAAATAAGGGATTTTTCAGGGAGATTCAATCTCCCCCTTCCTTTTTGTTATTCTAGTATAGGTTCAAGGGAGACTAATATCCATCAAGCAAATTATGGGTCTATGGAAAGGAATAAAGGTGGCAGAAGGCATTGATCCTTTATCACACTTATAATTTGTCGATGATACTCACCTTATGGGGGATTCCACCGCTAGGGAAGAAAGAATGATTCAATCTACTATTGAATCTTACAGTGATGCCTTGGGATAGATTCTTAACTAGAATAAGTTTGAGGTTTTCTTCTTTAATACTGGTATAGTGAAACAAAGACAACTCTGTAGGATTCTCGGAATGAGAATGAGTAAGCTTCCTAGAAAGTATCTTGGTATTCCACTCTTTAGTGGGGCTTATAAAGCTAATTTATGGAAAGATCTTACTAATAGCTGCATCAAACATCTTGAAGGATGGAACAATAAATGCCTATCTTCAGCAGGGAGGATTTTAATGCTTCAATCTATGGTTTCAGCCATCCCAATTTTTTTTGTGTTGTCTAAAATTACGTAAGAAGGTAATTTGCTTCCTGGATCAATGAATGCAGAAATTTTTTCTGGAATGGTACTAATAATGATGATAAAATCCCTCTTTTAGCATGGGAGAAAATTTGTAAGGCAAAGTGTTGTGGTGGAGCTGGTGTGAAAAACTAGAATTTGAAGAATATTGCTTTAGGTGCTAAGTTAGTATGGAGCACTTATTCAAATCCAAATATGCTTTGGGCTAAGATTCTTAGAGAAAAATATTTAGACTCTAATGTGCCTAATAGTATTCTTACTATTAGGGACCCTCCTAAAGGCTCGACAATGTGGAATTTTATCTTAGATTGTAGACAAGTTATTACTAACCACTTGAATTGGCAAGTAGGTGATACGAAGCTGGCTTCCTTTTGGAAGGATTCATGGAATGGTTATCCCATGCTTGGAGAAAATGTTGATTACAAATATTTGATGAGTTTACTGTCAGAGAAATGGGGAGAGAAGGTTGTAGATTATATGGAAATGAAGCAAACTCATGCAGGACTTCAATGGGGATGGAAGGATGTAAGTCAACTAGGACTAAATTATCTACAAACAATGCAAATGAAATCCATATTTGACAATAGGGAAGTTGTTATAACTAATAAAATTTATTCTCTAATATGGTGTGCTGCAAAAAGTGGGCAGTACTCGGTCAAGCTTGGCTATAGGCTTCTAGATAATTCAAATTTGATCTAAGATTGGCCAAAGAAGTTATGTTAGGGAAAAGAGTGCCTTACCAAAGTTGGTTCCTTTTCTTGGTTGGCCGTGTGAGGAAAAATATTAACTGGGGAATGCAGGAAAATTTTTAGTTTTATTAGACCCACTAAATGTGTCCTTTGTGAGCAGGTTGTAGAAGATGTCAATCATCTGCTTATGCAATGTGAATTTGCTAGTGCGTGTTGGGACATGTTGAATTTGAAATTGGGATGGACGGGGCCACTTCAAAATACTATTAAGGAGATTTTTATAGGAGGGTTAGTAGCAATGATAAAATTTGTTCTTTCCAAAGTGTGGCAAATCAGTCTTCTATTATTGTATGGGAATTATGGAAGGAGCGTAATCAAAGAATTTTTCAAGATAAGAAAGACTCTTTGGAGAGGATTAAAGTATGCATAAATTGTTCAATTAAGGAGGTTAAGGAGGTCCTATGGGATTCAAATTTCTCCCTCAATCCTTCTACACCTTATACCTTTGAAGATAAATGCATCTATGGTGAATGGCCTTCAACCAAGATTCGGTTTAGAAACTCTGGAAATCTAGTCGGAAGTTCTAAGTCTAGTGTGAACAAGATTAAATGGGAGTCCCCAGAGTAGGGTTGGATAAAGATAAATTTTTATGGGGCTGCTAAGGAAAATCCATGACCTTCTAGAGCGGGTGTAATTGTTAGAGATTGGCTTGGTAATACTTTGGCCTATGCAGCTCAAAATATTAAAGATGAAACTAATAATATGGCTAAGGAAAACGAAACTATCTTAGCTCTGAATTTTGGTTTAAAAGTCAATGTTAGGAAGGTTCACCTTGAGGGAGATTCACAAAAAATTATACAGGCCATTCAAAAAGGTGCCTCACAGGCTTGGCACCTTCAAGATTTTATTCAAAATATTATTGAATTGCTTTCAAAATATGAAGAGTTTAAGATTAGTCATGTTAGAAGAGAAGGGAATAGTGCAGCAGACACTTTGTCAAAATGGGCAGTCTCATTCCAAAATTTAAACGAATTAAGGTGGGAAGACTTTAGAGGGATGCAGTTAGAGATTCAAAATTAATGTGATTTATATGTTGTACTATAGATAGACAATTAAAAGGTTGCCTTTTTGCAACACATAGTCTAATTAGCGTCATGTTTCAAAGAGGATGTATAAAGATGCTTTAAGCCGCTTGTGCAAAAGGTGATGACAGTCTAGGTTTGGTTGTCCTCTTATTAATGAGGTAATAATGAGAAATGACTATTAAAGCAACCATCATTTCAAGGCATGGTTTATGGCAAGTGTAAGATTTGAGGCAAGTGCAAGGAAAGGTTAAGCTTGAAGGTTTTTTAGTAGACCCTATAGCATTGTCTCTGTATGGTTGAAGAAAGGGTAAAAATGGAAGTGACATTATCTATGGATACTTGTAAACAACAAAAGACGTTCAAGGGCCCAGTGAAAATAGAAAGAATGAAAGGGTTGATTAAAATTAAGAAAGAAGTGATCGTTAATGTTGTCTATGAAGTTTTGGGTCATTTCTTCATGGAACAAAAGGGAAAATGGAGAATCAAATTGGATATTATTTCCATGGTGATGGCTTGGGGGCTAGAGATTGGGAAAGACATTGTGGAGGTTAAACAGATGGTTACATGTTTGTTTGAAAAATATTTTCCACTAGAAGTAGATTCTATATTAGAATGGGATGTGTCGGGGATTGGGTCAGACATTTTTGAGTGTTTTGAAGATGAAGAGGAAGGCCAGATATATGGGTTTGTTCCCTTTATCAGATGGTGGGGCAAAGTTGACAAAGATGGCTTTAGAGCAGAGAGAGAAAGAGATTGGGCGATTCTTAAAAAGCATGTGGCAGAACATGAAGAAATAACCGTGGAGGAGGAGAATGTGCTAGTGGAAAAGGTTCCAAGGAAGAAGAGAACCTGCCATGGAGAAAAGTGATGCTGGGACCTATGAAGAAATGGAAAATTTACTATTTTTTGACTTTTTGTTTACTTCATTTCTCACCATCTCTCTGCGATTAATTTGAAGATAGGGTTATGGACACCAGAACGGTTTCTTTTTTGGCTAAATGATGATAAGGGTGAATTTCTGAATTCCCTCAGCGGATTTAGATCTGGGTTTTAGAATGGCTAGTGATAGTTTTTGTTTGTGGGTGATCGTGGTGGCAGAAGATATGACGCTAGGGCATGATTGGAGCGCCTGAGGTTCGAGACTGCATAGAAATGATGATGGCATGATATTAGGTTCTTAGCCTTTTTTGGCATTATATAGATGTATGTCTGCTGTTAGTTTTTTAAAAATAGTTTTATTTCTTTATAGACATGTATTAGTTCCAGATTGTTTTGTCCCACAGGGCTGGTATGGTTTAAATGTTAGAAAATTGATATGGACCAGAAGTGGTGAGAGAATCGATGTAAATGGTTAATTCTTTATTCTTCATACAAAGCCAATATTTTAAGATTTATGTAATTTCATTTTCATTATTAATAAAATATCATTGTTATCGCTCAACAAAAATATTTACATTGCATAAATTAATGTTCATTTAAAAAAAAAAAATCTAATTATTTTCATACCTTGTCAAAACATTTCAAATAATAAAAACACCTTGCGCAACTCATTAATTAAAATTAAATTCCATAGATTTATATTTGTAACACCAAAGAATAACAAATTTCCATTCGTCATTATTTATCTACATTCTAAAATATTCTAGAAATTATATATCACTATCTGTAGACATCAAAAAATGTCTTAATCCCTCTATTAGTTAAATTATTAATTTAATTAATTCACTTAGCCTTTTAAAATTAAATAAATTTTATTTATTTAATTTTAAGCCTTTTTCCTCTATTATTTAAATAAATATTATTATTTATTTAGATAATTCATTTATTTAATTTTGAGCTTTTCTTATATTTATTAAATAAATATTTTTGTTTATTTTCTAAATTCATTAATCCTTCTCTAGCCAATCATGTGCATTCTCATGGATCAACTCCAAAATTATGAGCTTG
>MU224540.1:3683111-3708970 GCA_018584345.1 Thuja plicata | reverse complement strand
CTCCATGCACATCCTTTATATACTATCCATCTATCCATCTCATATAGCCTTTATCCTCCATCTCCCCATCCTTCACCCTCCCACATCTTGTATAGGGGCATCTTTTACAACATTGTCCTTGGATCTCACTCTGCTTATTCCCCATCCCTTACATGTCATCCTACCCTTTCATATATCCTTTACCCCCCACCTCCCCATCCATCTTTTTTCTACCTTTAGTGTGGTGACATTCTACCTAGTTCTTGGATCTCTTTCCTCCATATCACCCATCTGATGGCCTTCTATATCCTACCATTTCATCTATTTCCTTCCCAAGTCACCTTTCTACCCTTTCATATACCTTGACTCTCCCTTGTCCTTGGTGTTCATCAATTTTCGCCTTCATCCATTCTCCTATCCAATCTCATCTACTCCATTTGTCCTTTCCACCTCCTGTCTAATCTTTTCATCTGCTTCAAACCATCTTTCCTATCAAATCTCTTTATCTCCTCATCCAATCTTCCTCTCATCCAATTCAATCATGTTTATTTTCTCATCCCATTCTATCTAATCCATGTTATTGTATGAAGCCTAATCAGACACAGAGGTCTTTTCATCCCCTTTTCTTTCGGCGCGGTTGCTCCCCAGATTTTTCTATGGGGGTTTGGGGGCAACGCCCTCAAGATGGGGTCAAAGGGCAACGCCCCTTGTGGGGTCCAAGGGGTAGCACCCCTTGCGGGGTCCAAGGGGCAGAGCCCTTGCACGCTCCCTGTCGCAAGACAGGGCAAGGTCGAGGGGCAGCGCCCCGCGAGGCCAAAAATAAATTCATATTCAAAAAAAGCCTCGAAATTCATTTTTTCTCAATTGACCCTCATATTTCTAAAAAATTGTAAAAATCATAAAACGTCTAAAAATCCTAAAAATCAGAAAATGAAAAAAAAAAAACCTTATTTTCGGCTTTGCCGCTTACTCCGCGCCTATGCGGGGGCGAAGCCACCCATCTACGAATAGACAGCTGCGCCCGCCCTTGCGTGGGGACAGAGCCACCCATCCACCGATGGGTGGATGCGTCGCCCCTACGCAAAGGCGGAGCCGCCCATCTACAAACGGGTGGCTGCGCCCGCCCTTGCGCAAGGGCGGAGCCGCCCATCCACCGACGAGCGGCTGCACCACCACTATGCAGGGGCAGAGCCGCCCGTCTACGGATGGGAGGCTGCGCCCGCCCTTGCGTGGGGGCGAAGCCGCCCGTCTATGGACAGGCGAATGTACTCGCCCTTCAGCGGGGGCAGAGTCGCTCCCCTATTAATGGGCGGCTGTGCCTGCCCTTGTGCGGGGGCGGAGCCACCCCTTGTATGTGATAGAGTTGTTCGTTCATGGATGGGAGGCTCGGTTTCGCCTCCCCTTTTTATTTTATCAAAAAATCATAAAAAATTAAAAATCATAAAAAATTTAAAAAATCTTACAAAATTCAAAAAAGTTAAAAATTCTATAAAAATTAAAAACACTCTTAAAATTGCAATAAAAATCAATCATGCTCAATACTAGTACATGTAATCCAACACTGCAATCTAGCATATCAATCTTTAATCACGCCTTCATGTTAATCTGAATCAACCGGTAATCAATTGATCAATTTTTTATCCAATCATCATCATGGGATGTATCCTTTCCAATCCCTTAGATGTGCATTGTTCTTATCGTTAACTTTGTCATCCTTCATCAATTGATCAATCAATTGGTTTTCAGCTACCTAGGGGCAACATGTTGGTTTGCTTTTGGCTTGTTGTGCATGCTTGCTTGTTGCTTGTATGTGTTAGTATTTTTTGTACTTGATCATTTTATCATTATCTCTTTTCTCATGTACTTGACACCTTGTCATCTTGGTTCCTTATACCTTGGTGCATATCGTCAAGTACCATATCAAAATCTAGGTTGTACTCCCCAACATTTACATAATTCATTTGCATTACATTTAGATAGATTGTATTTTTGCATAGTGAGGTCTTTTTTTTATTATTCCCTCCACCCTCTCCCTTGATCCATTTCGAGAGCACATTCATGTTCTCCAAACCCGTATGTCCTCTCGAGGGGGCATACTACTACCTCCTCGTCATCCTTTCCTCCCATGGTTGGGGCATCTTTCTTTTCTTTTCTTTGACATGATGTTGATCTCGACATCGCATCAAAGAGGGACAAAATGTAGACATAAAAAAATGTCTTAATCCCTCTATTAGTTAAATTATTAATTTAATTAATTCACTTAGCCTTTTAAAATTAAATAAATTTTATTTATTTAATTTTATGCCTTTTTCCTCTATTATTTAAATAAATATTATTATTTATTTAAATAATTCATTTACCATTTTCTCTTTTAAATTAAATAAATTTTATTTATTTAATTTTGAGCTTTTCTTATATTTATTAAATAAATATTTTTGTTTATTTTCTAAATTCATTAATCCTTCTCTAGCCAATCATGTGCGTTCTCATAGATCAACTCCAAAATTATGAGCTTGTGACACTTGTCACTTGTCTCTTCATTTGACTTTTAGTTCAAAAGTCAACTCCTCTCTCTTTAGCCTCTTAATCCTAGCCACTCATTTCTTTTGCCTCTTAATCTCCTTCACTCCCACCAAAACCCTACCTAACCTTTAATCTCAGCCACTCATTTTCCACCACTTAATCTCAGCCCTTCATTTTTCATGTCAAATCCATAAAAGGAGGCCTCACTCCTCATTTTGCAACTAGAGTGAGAGTAACTAGCTAGTGATTGCATTTTAGAGCATTTTCTTGAACATGTCTTAGTCTTCATCCTATTTAGCTTTTTTGAGCATTAGATCATCTAGATATTACATGTTAGGTAATGGGAATCAATCTTAGTTTATTTCATCTTGCATCTTCATTCTAGATTTGCCATTGCATTCTCAATCTTCATCATGTGAAGCTTGGGGCAAGTTCCTCATACTTGTTCTCAATCCCTTCACCATCTTCTAGCTTGCATCATAGTGGGATTTATTGCATTATGTTGGGAGAGCACACCCACAAAATCTCTAAGAGAAAATCAAACAAGTCTTGGGTGCACTTGTTTTGGCTCATCAGAGGTTGTAGTGAAGATTATGTTGTATTTCAAGTTCTTTTCATGCTTTAACTTATTGGTATATCTTGTATATGCATGTTTTGACTTGTTGTGCAGCTGCAGGGATTTTCATTGCATACACTATAACTTAAATATTGTAGCTCGTTTAAATTCAAGTGCACAATATTATTAAAAGCAAGCAAGGATGTAGATACGAGAAGAGAAGGAATGATGCATTCAAGCTTGGATGATCCAATAATGGACTATCCAAACTTGCAGCCAACAACAAGACAATAACGAAAACTAAACATAACACAGATATAACAACTTGTATCAATTTATATTCATATTCTGATCCAATTACATGCAACATGTTGGGCTGTAAGGCCTTCTGGGTTATGGCCAAAACAACAAAGATTTCAACAAGATCTCGCAGGATCCAACTTCACCAGCCTATCTTATAGCTAAGTGGAAGAAACCAGATCTAAACTTGTACTCACAAGCCACCAAGCAATCTTACAAGTTTCTTTCTTACCAACTTACCGTTGTCTTGTATCAACTTGCTCTCCCCTCCTCTGCCCCTTTTCTAAAAGGCTACCTACACACACACACCTTATATAAAACACAACCACAAGTCAGATTCACAAACAAATATTAAATGATAGTCGTCCCAATACAATCCACGATGAATCATACTAAATGACCCATTCAGCTAAAAAAAACAATAAATACATAGAAGAAAGCACCAAATCAGTTTTAGGTACACACAAGATCCAATGCATCCAATCCACACGCCTCAGAACTTTTCATGATCATAATGACCCCCTCAAATCATAGATGTAATCTCCAATGCCTGCCTAGTCCACAAAATCCAATCGGTGAACTCATCAACCAAAACCCCCCAAGTTGGTACCGAGCACAAACAAAGCCATTGAGCTCGTTCGGTGAATCAACGCTGCCAATAGACACTGAGTCCATTTAATGAAGCAAAACACTCCTTCCACCAAGAACCGAGCACCAAAATGATCGATAACAACCAGACTCCACCGAGCTTTTCCAACTTACCTACCGAGTACCAAACATAACTTAAACATATTTTTGATCGACACGGGATTGCCAACTTCCCTAGGATGCTCCTGCATCAAGGACATAAATGATAAGGTACCAAATTTCACCATTAAATGGTTAAAAGATGATGGAGAGAAGGAAAGCATAAAAGCATTAACAAGAGAATTCCTTAAAGATCATTTAGATTGGTATGGAGTACTTTCAAAAGTGCAAAAGAATGGAAAATGGATGAAAGATAACAAGAGAAGACATGTAAGATTTACTTTGAAGAATACAGAAGACAAGAACATGATACAAAGGAATAAGAGGTTCCTCAAAGGCACACACATATACCTTGATGAGGATCTTACCATAATTCAACAAGAAGAAAGAAGGAAAGAAATGGAAAAGGTAAAGACAACGAGGATCAATGGAAAATGGGCTTGGTTACAAAATGGTAAGGTTCAAATCAATGATAGAATGACACATAAAAAAAATAGGAACTTGAGCCCCCCAGGAAAACCTAACTTAGGTTAGTTAGAATTGCAGAGGTTATCCATGGAAAGGAGGATCTGGGTTAGGGCCCATAGTTAAAGGTAAAGACGTTATCTTTCTTATAGAGACACATAAACATGACGAATGTAAAGTTCCATAATTTGAGGGATATAAAAAGCGTCAATTTAGAACAAAAGAACTAATAATCTCAAAGGACATGGAGGAATTATTATTTTAATTAAAGAAACTTGCGGAAAACTTATAAATATAGATAAAGATAACTCACACAACTAGTACATATAATTAAAAATAACAAAAAATCAAGTTTTGATAAGGGTGGAAACATGATACTTTGCTCCAAAGGGCTAAAAAATGTATATAAAGAGGAACCTACATCAAGGAGATCCCTACACATCATTGACAAAGGAAATTTCTATTTTCAATATTTTAGGTGAAATTTTAATAATAGAAGACTTTAATGCCATGATAATAAAACACCAAGCTCTCAACCTGAAGATAAGTTATAAAGAAAGAAGTGACTCATTATGGTTAGAGGAAGAGAAGCATCAATTTTGGGAAAGGTCTTCAAAAGAGAACAAGGACAATGGTAATAGTTATGGAGCTGAATTATTGGGCTTCTACAATTTGTACAACATGGTCATATGCAACAGTATGAAAGTGTGGCCAAATTTAGGAAATATTAATTGTAAAACATACAATGACCAAAGTGTTGTTGAATATGTTATTCACTCTCAAGATCACACCTCAAGTGTAAAGGAGATAGAAATAGGAGGATTCCCAATAGGGATAAAATCAAACCACAACCCATTTTTTTATAAAATGGTCATTCATTTAACAGACGCCATGGAGAGAAAATTCATCTTAAGAAAAAGAAAGCACACTCACATGGTAGAATCCTAATTAATTTGAAAATTTATAAAATATTCAAGGGTTCCCTTAAATGTCTTATTAGGATTCCTGAGTATAATTCAGATCACACAAAGCAACATCTTCTAGGCAAAGATTCCTTAGTTCCTTTATTTCACAAGGCATCATAGGAGGGTAAAAGGACTAGACTGGAAGAGAGAGGCAAAAACTACTTTCCCAACAAACCCTTGATTTGATGATGAGTGCAAGTTAGCAAAAATAAATATAAGAGGAGGAATAAGTAAATAAAACAAGAAATATTATGAAAATCTACAAAGGTGTAGAAAACAAAAATATGTGAATATAAGAAGGATGAAGCTGATTACTCTTGGAAAATAAAATGCCAATTTTTTTTGGAAAGAGATACGACAAAAGAGGAAGAAAATAGAGAATACCATCATAGAGTCCCAACGAATTGAATATGTAAAGATGTTATATGAGTGTGGGCAAGATGAGCATATACCTATAGTAATTAAAGTCACGACTAAGTTGTTCACCATTGAACATATCATTCAATACATAATTAGGTTGGCAAGGGGAAAAGCCCAAGATATTGATGGGTTGTAAGATGAACATTTGGAATGCCTAACATTGATGTCCTTGAACCTCATATCAATTGTATCTTCAATGATGTTAATGAAGAGGGTTCCCTAAAAATTAGATGACCAACATTGTGATTCCTCTCCATGAAAGTGATGACATAAATAATCCAATAAATTACCATGTTATTATGGTTAACCCTCTCCTTGAGAAACTCTTTGGTAGCATGGTTGAACACAAAATTAGAAAGGGGATAGGAATAGAAGGCAAAAGAGATAACATGTAGGTTGGTTATAGATCAAAACTTTCCACTATTGATGACGATGTCACCCTTAGATTCTTGGTTGAAAAATAAGGAATAGTCAAGGTGATGAGGCATTTTGTTGTTTCGTAGACTTTAAAAATGCCTTTGAGATGGTACCACACGAAAAACTTTGGGATATAATGGAAGAGCTGGAAATTCCTAATGAGCTCAGAGTTGCGATACATAGACTTTATAAGTAGGTCAATGCTAAAATTAGAACTATAAATGTGATGTTAGAGTGCCTTGACATTGATATTAGTGTCAAGCAAGCATCCCCCCTCTCTCTCCAAATTTATTTGGGCTATATATTGATAACTTAGAAGAATGACTAAATAAGACTAAAGGTGACAACCACCACTAAGGACAAAAATCAACTAGCTAATGAGAAGGGAGAATTGAAAGCATAGGGATCACTCCAAGGCTTTTCTATCTTAGTCACTCATTTAGCCTTTGCTATTCTCATCACTCATTTTGTCATCTTGTCCCCCTATTTGAAACACAACTCAAACTCTCTCATCTAACCATGGTTAAATCACTCTACCCCTACCATTGGGAAAATCCTATAAATAGAATGCATTTCTTAGTGCAAATCACCAATTCACATATCAATTCATTTTATCACACCATTTTGCATCATAGTAATTTCATTTTGTTGAACTAGGCATCCATTAGCATAATTGAATTCATCTTAGGATCATGATTGTAAATTAATATCAAATCAAGCACATAGATCATAGCATTTAGCTTAATTCATCCATCTCGTTCTAGAGATTGTCACTTTAGGAATGCTTTTTGCAGCTGAGAGCATAAATTTAGTCTTTCTAGATATATCCAAAATAGTCAACGTGATTTCAATTCTCCCTTCTCATCAACTAAATGATTTTTGTATGTTGGTGGTTGTTGAAAGTATTTAGGAATTAATTAATTCAAATAATTAAATAAATTAGCCATGTAGGGGGATTAGATGGGTTGGATTTGATTTAATTGAATTAAACTATATAACTAATTGATTAAATCAATAACGTAGTTTATTTAATTTTTTAACTTTAATTAATCCCTCTTGGATTGAATTTAATTAATTAATTTCTTTATTAGTTAATCCATGATATTGACTTGAGTTGACCACTTTGACTTTGGTTGACCAATTTAGGGTGTATACAAATGTCCCTGTTTGAAGCAATGTGTGAAGCATGTTGTTTCAATGAATACTTAATGTTTGATGTCTTGATGTTTGATTTGATGTCCAATTTGATGTTATTTTTTATTGATGTTGATAATGATGCAAATTTGATGATTTGATGTATGATAATGATAAAAAATCGATATGAATTCCTGATTGATAATTTCGATGCATTTTGATACCCTAATGATGATTTGATAAATTTGATTGAATGACAGGATGTTGTCCTTGATGATGAAAAAAAAATCTGATATGAATCCTTGATGTTGATATGATGCCCCCTCGGGAAATGGATTAAAATGGTATTGAGAAATTTGGATAATTTGTGGAATTTTGAATTACATTACGATTTGTTTCCTGATAAAAATCAATTTGGAATATGCCCTGGTTGAATTAGATCATTAATGTGTCTTGAAGACTAGATTGCATGTGCTTTTGATGAATAAGTGAACATTTTTATGTATTTTAGTGTCAAATGATAGGATATGATGCTTCGACCTCATGATCTAGAGGATCAAAAATAGATTTTCTCACAAAGATTGATAGAAACCTCAATTGAGCAGATAAGATGGATGGTGTTTGATGCTTAACCGATTAATATGATCGATAAATGATTGACTGATTCATGTTTGGTTTGATAGGCCAACTTGGATGTCTTGTTGATGCTTCAAATAGGTTGATAATGTTTTAATATCGCTTGATGTTAGTCAAAATCACTTGGTTGATGTTGTATTGATGTTAATTTGATAGGATAGGTAGGTTGATGGATTGATTTTCCTTCCTCAATATCTAGAGTTAGGAAATTTGATGCGCTAAAGATGATAAAATAGATGATAGGATAAATGATTAACGTTAGATGATCAATTCCATGATTTGATTGATTGATATTTGATTTGATAGGCTTAGTTACATGTTTCAATGATCCATGGGGTTAATTAGATGCTCTCATGATACAAAATCAAGGTCTGGTAGAAGAACAAAGTCATCCATTTGTGCAGGCGCATATATAGGTACAAGTGATGGATAGAGTTGGTTTGCCCCTAGCTGATCAAATGGTTAGGTTGACCCTAGTTGATCAGATGGTTAGGTTTCCCCTAGGTGATTAGATCCATATTGATGATATCCTTGATGTAGCATTGATCATTTGATGGATCCTATATTTGATGATGAACTTTGGTTATGGACTTTGATGATATAATCATGATTAAATTTTCACCCCCTTTGAGAAATCCCATAACAAATATAATGCAATCTTAATCTACAATGAATGCAAATGCAACTAAGATTGTCACTTATCACTAGATGCATTAATTTTTTCTATTTTCACCATTGAACTTTTTGGAACCAGAAAAGGTACAACCCTCACTGGTTATATTTTCAACCATGATAATTTGAATACCCCTTTCTTTGGATTTCAATAACAAAATTTGTACAACCCTCAATGGCTATATTTGCAAACCATGGGAGTATGAATATTGCTTTCATTAGATTCAATGTTGCAAGTGGATTCTGGCATTAAAATATAAGCAATATGAATGTCCAAGGTATCTTTTTGTATAAACAAACAAAGATATGATCCCTTTTAATATACAAATGTCCTTGATGATTCTTAGATGATCACGTCATTAGACTAACTTGCATGCGTCGAGGAATCAACCTTAGAAGTATAAATCAAGAAAAGATCATGCCTCCATCATTGCTTATCTAGTCCAAATATATCATTGATTTGCTAATACGACATGATAAAAAAAAATCAAGAAACACCATTAAACTATCATTTTTTGTTTGTTTGTTGATCCATTTTCTCATAAAAGTCTCATACATTTTGATCTTTGTTCATATTGGTTGATTTTGATGTTGTAGCTTAGCGTTTGATGTGCTTAGTTTGTGAATTTGATATCGGTCAAGTGTTTGAATGTTTGAAATTTGATATTTGGATAAATCAAAAGGTGTCAAAGGTTAGGTTTTTTATTCTTGATAAAGTGTGTTTGAAGTCTTACTTATGCATGTTTCTCCGATGAGCTCCTTGAATTTTGAATCATACCCCCAATTGGATTTCACAACAACAATAGACGAAGGCTATTTTCAAAACTCATGATGAAAGCTTTGGTTATGCAAATGCAACTCTGAGACTTTATAAAAGATTTTATGATTTTTTTTATTTTAAGATTTTATTTTAATTTTTTTTTTAAGATTTTGATTATTATTGGATTTTTTATTTTTATTTTGAAAATTGATAACTAATTGTCAAGCAAGATCACATTTTTTTGCCCCCAATATCTAGCAAGGTGCTAGAGCGCTACCATGATGAGTTTTAATGCTTGTACTAGGGTTTAGGGAAGTTTTGGAGTTCTTATGCTTTCTTTTTGAGTGCTTGTACCCTTTTTGTGGCACTTTCCATGTGTTATAGGGCTCCCACAAGGAGTTTTGGTGCCTATGCACACTTTTGGGCAATGTGAATGTGTTTGTGCCCTACCACAAGGAGTTGTGGTGCCTATACACACTTTTGGGCAAAGTGGAGGTGTTTGTGCGCTCCCACAAGGAGTTGTGGTGCCTATGCATTCTTGGAGGCATTTTCCATGAGTTTGGACGCTTCCACAAGGATTTTTGGCGCCTATAAATGCTTAGAGACATTTTCCATTAGTTTGGGCGCTTCCACAAGGAGTTATGGCACCTATGCATACTTAGAGGTGTTTGCCATGAGTTTGGGCGCTTCCACAAGGTTTTGTGGTGCCTATGCATGCTTAGAGTCAAAGTGGAGGTTTTTAGGTGCTACCGCAATGTTTTGGAGTGCTTATGCATGTTTAGGAGCATCTTCCATGAGTTTAAGTGCCTCCACAACTAGTTTTGGTGCTTATGCACTTTGATGTGCAAATGCAAGTTGTTTAGGGACATATGCATAGAAAAATAGCTTTGATGCATGATATGTGTTTGATTTTTCACTTTTGGTCAAAGAACCGTGATGATGGATGAATCATGTATAGTGTTACCCTCAAGGATGACCTCATTTAATATTACCCAAAATAAGAAAAAAAAGGAATATATAAATGCAGGCCAATGAGATGGTTTCAGATAGCATCAAGTGGATAATGACATGATGCAATGAAAGGCATGTGTTGTCCAAAGGAGTGGAAATGTCAAGAGGATTCTGAGAACATGTTTTTTTCATTTTACATCCTTCATTTTAGGTCAAGACCAAAGGGTCATTTTGGATAGGATGTGGATACGATAGCATAATCAAGATAAGGGTCGATGGAAGCCATGAGTGGATGGTTTGGGATTATTGTTAGGATGATTAGGGATGGGGAGGGTTGGTTTAGGATAATCAATATCATGATAGGGTAGCATGGATGCAACAAGTGAATATGTTGATGGAAAGGATAATGGATGTTGGGATACATGATGCTCACGTAAATGTTCAACCTTGTCAAGATCAAAGGTGAAAGAAGGAATACAAATGCAAGTAGGATAATTGGTATGACATGGAAGATGAAGGATACTATGGATAACATGACTGATATATCATGGATGTAACTTTCCCCCAAGTGATGAGTACAAGAAGGTGAATTATGCATCACACCTGTTTGCTAGGTTTTCATCATGGTACTTGCCCAAGGCGCCACAAGAAGTGGTTTTCACTATAGGACATATGTATTTCTCTTTATTTTTATTTTTATTTTTCGATATTGTTTTTTTTAAAGATATGCTATAAGGGCATATTATTATTTAAAGTATTCCAAAAGGTGTTGATAGGGTGGTAGCAAGGAGAATGATGCAGAGGATAAGATATATGGTGGTTAAGGATTCATGCTATTGGATAAGGGGTATGAAAGGATGGAAAGTAGGTGTTGGGTAATGGATGAGATATTGGAAGGTTTGTGTAGGGGTAGGTGGAAATGGTGGCAAGATCAACTTTGGCACACACCTTGAAGGAATGATGGAGGAACAATAGATGAGGATGTATCTAAGGTATTGGATTTTAGGATATAGGAACCCAAAGTAGACATGGAAAGTGGAAAATGTTTGTGAGGAGATGGAGTGAAAGCCTTTGGAAGCTTGAATGTCAACTTTGACTTTTCCTTTCAAAATTGACTTGGGAATCCACATAAGTGTTGATTTTTCTTTCTTTTGTGATGCTTTTGAATGCATTTCTTTAATGAGAGATTTTGGAACCCACATTTTCCTTTGTTTTTCATTTTTCTTGATGGACCTTGGTGGTCTCTTTGATATTTCCTTTTTCTTTGTATTCACATGTCGATTAGATTGGACATGTTGACCTTTATACACATGTGGATTCTTAGATTTAGGTTTTTTTAATGTTTGACATCCAAGTTTCTTCCAAAGGTTTTGGTAATTGTGGATGGATATGAATGATATGGAGGGTTCACATGGACAGGTGCTTGGAAATTCCTCAAGTATGCATGTCTTTGTTGATCTTGATATGTGATAGGGTAAGTGGATGGTGAGCTAGAAATTCTACGCATGGTTGATGGAGGGATATATGGACCCAATATGGATGGAATGGATGAAGGGTTTAGCTTTGGGATATAGGGACGAAGAATATATTTGGAGGATGTGAAGGTAGGTGATTATGTTTAAATGAAGGAATATAAGGTGTGGAATGGGTATCAACATCTTTCGAGTGAGCTATATTTCCAAGGCTCTCATCTTTAAAATGTATCTTTATATCAGCGGGCTTATTGGTAGCTTTGATAAGAGGAACTTTGATAGGAACAACTGAAGCTTGAGGGGATTTATTACCATGTGATGGATTAGGAGGAATGAGGGATTTTTGAGGTATACATGGAGGATCATGACAATGAGTTGATGGGATACTCAGGTCTTGATATGGAAAAATAACATTGGATGGTGTAGAAAGGGTAGTTTTCTATTGGTTTTCAATAGGATTGTTATTGATGGTGGAGGGAATATCTTGATCTTGCTTGGGAATATGAAAAGATATAGGGCTTGGAGGGATACTTTGTTGCTTGAGGTGGAAGAGAATCATCTTGGAAAAAATTTAAAGTTTATGAAGGGATCATCATGCAATTATATGGATATGGTACCTTCGTCAAATTTTTGATAGGAATGGATAACATCTTGATCTTGATCTTTACTAATACTTGTTTCTTCACAGTTTGGATTACCCTCTTGACATGGAGCCACTTCTAAGGACAAGGTAGGAGTTTGGATATGCATGGGGGATTATTGAAGGGCTAATAAAGGATCATTTTGACTAGGCATGATAGGCATTAAAGCACATGAAAGCTTGGGGTCTAAGATCTTTGAAGCATTAAAAAGACTTGCAGAATGATGCAAGTTAGCTTAGATCGCTTTTAGAGATATCCCTTGAGGGTATACATAGTCAACATAAAAATTATCATCCTTATGCTCTTCATTTAATGAAGGGCTTTTGACTAGTTTTGCTACTTTAGGAGATGGAGGAACGATGGAGGAAGTAGAAGTGACACGTAGGTCATTACTAGACATAGGTTCGTGATTTTGATATTTCTTGGGAGTAGTATATTTTTTGTCACTATATGGTTCATTAGGATTTTGCACTTCAATTATGTCATCATCAATGAGATCTTGGATTTTATACTTTAATTCCATGCAATTTGGAGTTTCATGTTCATTATGTCTATGATATGTACAATAGTTGCTAAAAAATAAAAATCCGCATGAAGTGACTTGAGGCAACATGATGAGATAGTTCTCAAGGAGTTCTTCCAAATTTGATTCATAAGATTGTCCCAAAGGAGTAAATGATCTGTCCAATGTACATTTAAATTCACTTGTATTTTCCAAAGAGGATTCAAGATCATGATGATCTAATTTGTTGTTTAAATTTGATTGGTAGACAAGACTCTTAACAGAATCTAATGTAACTTCCTCTTCATTCTCTTGATTAAAGATAGGAAGGTAATGAATTTTTTCTTGATAAAATATGGGTTTGTGGTGCTTAGATGCCTCTTTGTTTGAAGGAAAGGGAAACATGATTAGATCACAATTAAAGAGAAAAGGAAACATTGATCTTAATGAGTATCCTTTGAATGGTGTATCCTTTTCTTCATTTAGGTCTTGGATTTGAGATTGCAAAGATTGAATTTGCTTTGCGGTGACTGCAATAAGATTATCCTCTTTATTGTTATCATGATTAGGGTATCTAGACCAATTGTTTTCATCCATGATGTTATTGTCTTGATGTTCTTGTTTAGGTGATTGAGAAGGTGTGATCTCTTGAAGATATGGTACTTCTTCCCTATGCAAGGGATCTTGTCCAAACTGACATGAAAATGAGTTTAGGATCTTTTATTGAAATATTATCCTTTTGAGAAGAATGATGATGTTTATGAACTTTGGATCTTTTAATGGAAGGTGTTTTCTTTGAGATCATGTATCATAAAATATAGAAAACACAAATACACATGTTTTCTAACCTTTAAAAAGCTACACAAAAAGTGTATATTTTTTAATGTTTTTAACAAAGTCTCCATAATAAAACACTGTAATCAATCTACCTACGGTCAGTTTGGTTCAACATGGATTGAAAAGGTAGGCTTGCAAATTTAAACAAGTTTTAATCAAGGATTCTATTCAAAAGCATCTTATGAATGCATTACAAGGCCTCATGGTAGCATAAATGTTATTTAGGTCCTATAGACCGCGAGAGGAGACTAGGTATAAGATACTTTTTCCCTTTGAAGAATTAACTTCAAGAAGGTTTTTTTTATAGTGGATCAGAAGAAGCTTTCTTTAGCTTTGTTTCCACTTTAGGTTGTCCCTCTCACTGGCTATATTAAAGGAAGTCTTGGGGGACGAGCCTTCTAATTTTCAAATTCAACTAGCATGTCCATGAAAGCAATGAAATGAAATAAAAATTAAGTCTAGGAGTTTTATCACCTTGAGAAGGGTGAGAGAATATTCATATTACTTTCCACTTCCAAACAAAATTGACAAATCTTGTTCTTTCCAAGCCTTTAACCTATGAAATTAGAGCATGTTTGGCATTTTGATCAACTTAAAAAGTTGAGAGCATAGGCCTAATGATTTTAATTCACAAACAATGAGGCTTTATTTTTAGTGTTTGTTCATTCCTTGACTCCCAAATCTGATATGTTTGGCATTTTTATCAACTTAAAATTTGAGAGCATAGGCCTAATATCATTTTTGACAAATAGGTGAGTCTTTCTACTTAAGCTATATTTGGAACTTTGAAAGAGCCACAATTTAAGAAAATGCTTTGAAAACAAAGGTTTAAGAATTACCTTATTTGAAGCTAGGTAAACCTAGGTTCATTTTTTAGATTTCTTTAGTTTTTCATACATACCTAGGTGATAGTTCCAGCTCCTAAGTGTCCCTTTCATAAACGTTAGTCCAACACAATGCAAGCCAAAGTGAATAAAACCAAAATATTGCTCAAAATAACTCAAAGAATATGCAAATTCACTTCAAATCCTATGGAGAAAAGATATAATTCAATGAAGGAAACTTAGATTTGTAAGCATTTACAACTTTCATGTAATGATCATAAGTTTTGACATCTTCATTTAAATTTTCCAAAATGTTTGCATTATGGACCTTCTTTTCATACCTTCTCATAGATTCATTTTCTTTGTGATGAATTCGGAGTGCAGGCTCCTTTACTTTCCTATGTTTTTCCATTTTCAAGTCATTTCTAACCAAATTATCTCATACATTTGCAATTTTAAGCTCAAAATGTGTAGGCTCTATAATACTTTGCATAGGAGCTACAAGAATTTACAGAAGCGCTACAAAAAATTGCACAGGAGCTAAAAGAATTTGCAAAAGTGATAAAATTGTAGACACCTAAAAATGGTTCAATGATTGTTTCCCATTTTAACATGTCTTCTATATTGTGTGTTTTATCTTTATCATTCACTAATATTGTGTCATTCTTCCATGTCATCAATTACTAACATTTCTCATTGTGGCCAAATTGATCATCTTCCTAAATCAATCCAAGATCATTCCAAAATCATTCGATTCCAAACTCATATCAATTTCTTACCAATATCTTTCAATCAATCCAATAGCATTGTCAAATTTCATCGATGCTATTTCATCATCAATCATAATTTTGAGAGCATTGTCAAAGTTCATCAATGCATCGCTGTCATTTTCATATTTCAGGAGTATTGTCCAAGTTCATCAATGTCTCCTTATCTTTATTTATCCTCTGGTGTCATTCAAGTTCATTGATGCCATAATATTATTTCCAATCATCATTTCGAGAGCATTGTCAAAGTTCATCAATGCCTCGTGATTTTCTAAACTATTCCAGAATCATCAAAATTGATCCTAATTCTTATCAATATTATCAAAATCAAACCAATTGTGCATTAATGCCTTCAATTTGATAAATAATTCACTAATTTATCCTCTTGGGATGAATAACCTATAGTTTATCCCTATGTCCTAATTGAATAAATAAATTGACTTTATTTATTCCCTTTTTTCCTAAGTCTTCACAATTAATTAATTGCCTAATTCTAAATTTATGGGATTTTATAATTTCATAAATACTAATTTAGATTTGTGAGGAATATTCATTTATTAATTAAATTAATATCCTCCTAATCTCACCTAATTGTCATATCCCTTAATTGAGGATTCACATCCCTATTAAGGTGCTTCTTCAATATCTTCAATATTTTCTTCATTCATTTTCCCAATAACCGTGCTTTCAAAATCCTACCTTCTTTTCCCTCCATTGTGCATTGAATTTATGCACTCTAATTCACCTAATTGTTTCTCATTTTCTATAAATTGAGATTTTTTCCTCTCTTTCAATTTTAAGAATCACTATCTCCTAGTATTCTCTTATCAATTTGAGCTTTCAAGTTCTTTGTACAATTGTGTTATTGTCAAAGAGAAACATAATCCACCTTTATGGAGAAGAAAGGAGGACATTTGAGCATCATTCAAAGGGAGTTCTTGTGTTTTTCTTGCATTACATTTGTGAATTCCTATTTCAATGGCTCTAATGATAGATTAGATAGGTTTGCATGTCTTTAGGGTTTTGTGGTTTCCTTGATATGCTTCTCATGCCTTTTTCTGGTCTTACATTTGGTGAACCTGACGTGAAACATGCCTAACTGACTACATTTTTGTGTTTTTATGCATTTTGTAGGTTCTGGAAGAGTTTTGCGTACTTGGTTATAGGTTATGCCCAGGTGGTTACATGTTCTATGTAGGTGGTCATACCAGCCATGCTTGTTGTGTAGGCGATCACACATTCTACACAGGTGGTCACAGATTCTGTGTAGGTGGTTAAGTCCTACGCAGTTGGGACCCAGACATGTGTATTTGGCACCCAGATCTGCGTAGTTGGCTACTTAGTTGTGCAGTTGGTTAAATAGGATCCATTTTTAGGGTTTAGGATCTATATCTGCAAGTTTAGGAAGCATTTGTGCATTTCATGCTTTCTTTTCTGGTTTTCATCTGTTATAAGGTTAAAATGGATCCTAAAAAATAAAAATGAACCCTAAATTGGTTAATGAACCTCACATTTCAATTTGCAAAGGCTAAAATGAACCCTCACATATGATTTGGGCTCTTAAAATGAACTTCACCTAGTTTAGGGTTACATGCAATCAAGGTTTTTTTGATTTCAATCAAAGTCACAATCTAGCCTAACTAGGGGTTCAAATGGAATACATTTTGCAGAATCAAGTTTCTTAAGTTGGCAAGGATCTAAAAATGAACATGCACACTTGATTTGGTGATCTAAAATGAACATTCAAATAGTTTAGGATCAAGTGCAGATCTGCATAGTTAGATTGTTTCAAAATCATTCAAAATATGCACATAGACTAATTAGGAATTCTAAATTGGCTTTGGTCTTTCCAAATATTTCTAAGATGACATAAATGAATCCTAAAAGAGATGATATTAACTCTTGCATGCCAATTTTGATCATACATAGTCAATTTTGCAAGTTTTTGATATGTTTTTGAAGTCCTGAACAAGAGTTGTGTAGGTGGTCATACCAAGTGTGCTTGTTGTGTAGGTGGTCATACCAAATGCGCTTGCTGCACAGGTGGTCATACATTTGGTGCAGGTGGTCATACCACCTGCGCTTACTGTGCGATTAGTCACACATTTTGCGCAAGTGGTCATACCACCTGCTCTTGCTGCGCGAGTGGTCACACATTCTGCGCAGGTGGTCATACCACCTGTGTTTGCTACGTGGGCGGTCACACATTATGTGCAAAATTTTGGCAATTGTGGGATGAAGAATGAACCATAAAACTACTAACTATTTTGATGCAGGACATTTGTAGAAGACCTTGTGTTTTCTAAAACTTTCATGTGTGTTTTTAGTAGTTAGAAAACACTTCAGCTTGGTGCTTTAAAATGAATCATTTCTTTCATGTGTTTGAAGTGTCTTCTAGTTTTTGTAATCCCTAGGAAATGTATGCACCTATCCTCTCCCCTTTCCTTTGTGGATCTTGGGTATAAGAGAAATCCATGCAAGTCCTTTAGTGTGGATACCTCCCAAGTGCTTTAATAGAGCCAGTGAGAGTGGATTGCCCAATCGGTAACAGGCTAAAGCCAAGCCCTTCCAAACCGGTATAGAAAAGATGTCATTGTGATTAATCTCACAATGAATGAGTGTTGAATGTGTTATACCAGGAATATCTCCCTCAGTGCCCTTGTGGTGCGTAAAAACCTATAGAATGTAACTTATGTAGGCTGGGAGACCTCCATAATGGAGCTAATATGCCGCACGTATAACCACCCGAATGGATGCCTTTACTAAACACCATGTTGTAGTATCCAAAAACCTTCTATCTATTGGCACAAAAGGTCAGAGACCAATTGAGACGCCCTACACTTTTGCGTATGTTAGTCGAGACAACAGTCCCTTGGGAAGTGATGACCCTTGGGATTTGAAGCTTGGGGTACCTGAGAAGTGAGTGCACTGTAAGGAGGATCCTATGCCTCCAAGATTCTAGGTTGTCTGATATTAGTAAGCACGACTAAACTTCGGTTCAAGTGGGGATTCAACAGATATTGTCCTTACCATCCTTAGGATGTGGTGTTTTTGTTCCTTTTTACAACAACCATTCTCAATGATGTGTATTGCGTGAGTGTTTCAAACTTTAATAAAAAAAATGGCAAAATCTTAAAAACACTCTTCTTAAGAACACTTTTTCCAAATCAACTTCAAAAGCAACCAAATGGTCAAAACACACCTTGTCTTTGAGTAAACATATGGAACCTTAAAATTTTCACTTGGAACCTCTTGGCATGCTTGATAGTCTTCATCTTGCATATTCATGTCCTAATCTCCTTGCATTTGCATTTCAAAAATTCCCTTGCATTATTGGCCTTATCATAATCCTCGTTATATTCCCTCTTGCATAGGTCCTAATCCTATTCCTCTTGCATACATATCTCATCTTAGATCCTCTCTAAAAACTGTGCAAACAAATCCTAGAAAGTATCCAAATCATGGAACATTTCTTTATGGCTTTGAAAACATGATCTTGACTTGGTCCCCTTTGTACCAAAAATTTCAACCCCCCCCCTTTATCAATTGGTCATATTCCACGTTTGTCATGATGGATTTGACCTAATCCCTTTTATCAAACTTGTCCCTTGTCCCTCAATCCTTTTTTTTCAAGTCAAGATTCTTATTCAACCTCACGAGGTTATGCTCTTAGGTTTGTCTCCTTTCCAAAGATTTATTGTCAAAGTACCAAAAATAAAAAAACATAGTTGCATAAACCTTAGATTGCATTTTTCATAAGCTTCTTTCATTTAAAAAATTGCATTTCCAAAAATCCAAAAAATCTTGCATTTGCATATAGTCATCATGTCAATCTTCACTAGGTTCCAAGCATCCAAAAGGCAACAAGAAACTTATCAACCCATGTTTCCATCACAAGGAAAATCAAAATTACCTTTTGATCAAAGACAAGATATACCTTTGCAACAACAAGCTTTTGAGCCAAGGCAAATGACATCAACACAACCAAACAATCAATTGCATCAAGTCCATGCAAACATGATTCAAAAGTTGCAAGAAAAATTAGATAAAGAAAAGAAAATCTTGGAGGAGAGTATAGAAAATATGATAAAGAGTAGAAAGGAGATGGCCAAACTCCTTGGATGTCCAAGTGAATCTTTTGGTGAAATTGACACACAATCTCTCATTGAGAAATCAAAGATACCAAAACTCATTTCACAACTCAACGAGGCAAATGAACAATTTAACAAAGCCCAATTCAATCATGTGCAAAAGCCAACTTTTTTCAACCAAGTTCCAGATCATTCTCAATTCAATCAAGTTTCAAATTAGTCTCCATTTTCTCAAATTTCAAATAAATCATTCAACCAAGTTTGAAATCAAACCTTTCAACTTGACTGTGGCATAATTCAAATGGGGCCACCACCAAATTACAAACCAATCTTCATTCCAAAACAACCAAGTGATCTTCGAACAAATTCACAACCTCTTGTGCCAATCATGCAAACAATACAATCAATACCAAGATCACAAACAATAACATTGCTTGAGGAACCTTTTGTGTCCTCCAATTCACCACCAATGTCTTATCAAACAAAGAAAAATTCAAATGTGACATCTGTTGAACATCAACAAAGCATAATCAATAAGAAACCTTTTGTTCAACATGTTCATTACAAAAATTCTTTCCAACATTTAAATAATGATGAGGTATCACAAACAAGACCCATCAAGCCACACAAGTTCAAATCCAAAATTTTAAAGAATTTGTTTCAAAAATTGGATCAAACAAATAATTTACCCGTGTCTAGCAATGGCTCGCCCCAAAACAATCACATGGATGATATACCTACTTCCTCTCAAGAAATTAACCTTCAAGAAACATCCATGTTTCCCTCCAGTCCTTCATCCCTACAAACTTCACAAGAGTAATTTCCCCCATCCCCATCAAGTGATTCTTCCAACAATGCAACCTTCTATGCACGAAAGAAATCCAAGCTCGTCATATGCATAGCCCAAGTTCCTTTGAACCAATTCCTCCATGTACTCCCATTTCAATCAAGCATATTCATGATATTCCTATCCAAATTCCATCTTCCTCATATCAAAATGTTGACCCCTTTCAAGAACCCCCCTTGCATGTCCAAATTCATATCACATGTCAAGAGGATGATAAAAAGAATGAAGAAACATGTCTAAAAACATATCAAGATCAAGACCCCTTCAATGACAAATTCTATCCTATTGTTTACCAAGACCCCATTTCCCTTGAGCCTCATGATGATCCCACTATCCTTATCCCCCCTATCCAAAATGATCCTTTTCCACCTCAAGAGCAAAATATCCTTCCAAGCCCCATTGACTTCCCACTTCCCAAGGAAGATCATGATATCCCTTCCATATCTTCCCAAGATCCCTTTCCAAGCCTATATCAAGGTGTCCCTTCACCTTCATGTTCTCCTCAAGATCACATCATCCCTTCAGACCCCCCACAAGATCCTATCCTACCAGATGATCTTGTCACTGCTCATACTCCATCGCAGGATCCTATTGTTCCTTGTGCTCCCCCTTGTGATTCAAGCACATTTATGCAAGCTGTTCATGAACCCCTTACACTAAAAATGGGTTCCCTTGGTTCTATTGAGTCTAGTCCACCTCATGGTCCTATAAGTCCTTCCATATCATTCACACCTCAGAATAATGGACTTACGTCTTGTAGCAAGTATCCTACTGGTCAAAGAAAGCATTATCAAGTCAAAGGGTTAGAACTCCATGCAAAAGGTATACTGAAACCCTCTCATATCCAAGAAAAGTCTAATGGCCATGGTCTTAATAAAAAATCTACATCTCAAGGCATTGGTATCCCTTCAAACTCCAAACCTAAACGTATACCTCCCCCTTCAACCCTTCCATCCATCTTAGGTCCATATATTCCTCCCTCCACTAGCTTGCAACCCAGTTACCCTTTCCCACATGCAAGTCAGCAAAGGCACACATCTTGGAGAACCTTCCATCCATCCAAAATGTCTCCATACAATTCCTATCCATCCATGAATTCCATTCCCTTTCCAAGCAATTTGGATGCCAAGCATAAAATCCACAAGTCAAGAATTCCACATGCAGTCAAGGATCAACATGTCCAGTCTAATCGACATGTAAAAAAGAATCAAGATATGATCCTAAAAGAAAAATAAATATCAAAAAGGCCACAAAGGCCTATTGAGCAAAAAATAAAGTCAAAAGCCATAGGGGTTCCAAAATCCATTGTGCAAGCAATACATTCAAAGGACCCTCAAAAGAATGAAAAGAAAAAAAATCATGTGGATTCCCAAGAAGCTCCTTGAAGCACAGAGTCCCAAAGAAAAGTCCAAATTGGCATCCAAATTTTCTATATCTCCATCTAAATGTCTTCCATCTTCCAAATCTATTTTGGGTCCTTATGTCCCAAAATCCATATCCATTCCTTCATTAATCCCTCAAACTCCAAAATCTATTTTTCCTCCTTCACTCCATCACCCCTCAAGGTGTGTGCCAATGTTGTTCTTGCACCCATATACACCCATTCAAAATCCATCCTTCTTTCACTCCCTCCATCATCCAACACCTATTTTGCAACCTTTCATCCAACCTATCCAATCCTTTGCATAAAGCTTGTCCCATCCTTATCCAATCACCCACTTCATATCCCTTTGTCATTACCTTACCAACGTCTTTGCACAATATCTTTCAAAAGCACATTTCAAAGAGTAAGGCGCTTGAGTCTTCCGTCCATGTCATTTCATGCATCCAGTTTTTTCCAAAAAGTCAAAAAGTCAAAAATTCAAAAAGAAAAAAAGAGAAAATATCAAAAAAGAAAAAAAAAATGAAAAAGAAAAAAAGTTGTCGTGATGAAAACCTGGCAAACAGGTGTCTTGGTAACACAAAAAAAAAGAGTCAAGAGAAATAATTTCGTCCAATAGTAAAAAATAGGAAAATAGGCCCTTTGGGCAAGTACCATGATGAAAACCTGGCAAATAGGCGTCATGTGTAATTCTATGAACTTCTTGTAGTCTATACTTGGGGGCAGATTTCATTAGTGTTATCCTCCATTGCTCCTATCATTATCCTCCATTTTCCTGTTCATATCCTGTCATTATCCTATCCAGGTCCTAACATTGTCCTATCCAACTCCCTATCTTGGTCTTGATGTAAAATAAGGATGTTCAATTCAAAACATGTTTTCCAAGAAAAACCTCTTGACGTGTCCATTTCTTGCATTCCATCCACTACACTATTTTCCTTATCCTATCATTGTCTTAACGAGTCCCTCCGCTTGGAAAAAAAACACGTTATCCCATTTCTTGGATAGTCCTTGGCACCTAACCATATCCCATGCAAGTGACCCTTGGCCTTTGTCCATCTACCAGTCGATTTCCCCTTTAACAATGTCCCTGCCTTGCTAGACACTGGGGACAATTTCAAAAAATCCAAAAAAATCACATAATGTCCTGAAAAAATCCCTACAAATCATAAAAAGTCCTTAAAAAAGATCATCACAAAAAAAATCAAATATCTCAAAAAATCCTAAAAATTGGAAAAATCTCTTCAAAAATCTGCAATAAATTTGTACATACTTGTCCTTCTTTTGCAAAAAGCTCATCATGTTTGTAGACATTCGTGGAAGATGCATAATTCTGTGCTAAATCAATCCAAGATCATTCGATTCCAAACTCATATCAATGTTTTACCAATCTCTTTCAATCAATCCAATAGCACTGTCAAAGTTCATCGATGCTATTTCATCATCAATCATAATTTCGAGAGCATTGTCAAAGTTCATCGATGCCTCACAGTCATTTTCACATTTCAGGAGCATTGTCCAAGTTCATCGATGTCTCCTTATATTTATTTATCCTCTGGCGTCATTCAAGTTCATTGATGTCATAATATCATTTCCAATCATCATTTCGAGAGCATTATCAAAGTTCATCGATGCCTCGTGATTTCCTAAACTATTCTAGAATCATCGGGATTGATCCTAATCCTTATCAATATTATCAAAATAAACCAATTGTACATTAATGCCTTCAATTTGATCAATAATTCACTAATTTATCCTCTTGGGATGAATAGCCTATAGTTTATCCCGATGTCCTAATTGAATAAATAAATTGACTTTGTTTATTCCTTTTTTTCCTAAGTCTTCACAATTAATTAATTGCCTAATTCTAAATTTATGGGATTTTATAATTTCATAAATACTAATTTAGATTTGTGAGGAATATTGATTTATTAATTAAATTAATATCCTCCTAATCTCACCTAATTGTCATATCCCTTAATTGAGGATTCACATCCCTATTAAGGTGCTTCTTCAATATCTTCAATATTTTCTTCATTCATTTTCCCCCTAATCGTGCTTCCAAAATCCTACCTTCTTTTCCCTCCATTGTGCATTGAATTTATGCACTCTAATTCACCTAATTGCTTCTCATTTTCTATAAATTGAGATGCTTTCCTCTCTTTCAATTTTAAGAACCACTATCTCCTAGTATTCTCTTATCAATTTGAGCTTTCAAGATCTTTGTGCAATTGTGTTATTGTCAAAGAGCAACATAATCCACCTTTATGGAGAAGAAAGGAGGACATTTGAGCATCATTTGAAGGGAGTTCTTGTGCTTTTCTTGTATTACATTTGTGAATTCCTATTTCAATGGCTCTAATGATAGATTAGATAGGTTTGCATGTTTTTAGGGTTTTGTGGTTTCCTTGATATGCTTCTCATGCCTTTTTCTGGGCTTACAAAAACAACTTGTAGAAGCGCTAAAATTTGCATAAAAAAAATGCTTAGGCGCTAAAAGACTTTGCATAGGAGCTAAAACACAAATCATAGGAGCTGAAATAACATGGACAGGAGATGGAATTAAAAGAGCTGAAATAAAATGCAAATGACAAGTCCTTATGCATAAGAGCTGAAAGAAGTTGCAGAGGAGCTGCAAAGTTATGCACAAGCGCTGCAATAAATTCTGTAGGAGATGAAATAAGTTACAGAGGTGCTATATTCACTATAGAAGAGGTAAAAGATAGCAACATGCAAATGACAAGTCTTGATGTATAGGCGCTAAAAGACTGTGCGTAGGAGATGCAAAGTCATGCAAAGGTGCCACAAAGAATGCATAAGCATTGAAACTCTATGCATAAGCAGTGAAACAAGTTGAAAAGGTGTTATTCTTGTGAATCTGAACCTGCAAATGTTAAATCTACAGCCAAAAATCACTCAAAATATTCAAAAGTGTTAGTATGAGGCTTGAGCCCCATGGTGGGCACCATTTGTCGTATGTAAAATAACTTCATGAAAAATTACATCAAATAATATCAAGTTAGTGCTAAATATATATACTAACTAAACAATCAAACTTGAAATCCTTGAAATCATCTCATGGTTCTCTATCTAGAAAGACTAAATTTATGCTCTCAGCTGCAAAAAGCTTTCCTACATTGACAATCTCTAGAACGAGATGGACGAATTAAGCTAAATGCTATGATCTACACGCTTGATATGATATGAATTTACAATCATGATCCTAAGATGAAATAAATTATGCTAATGGATGCCCAACTCAACCAAATGCAATTACTATGATGCATAATGGTGTGATAAAATGAATTGATATGTGAATTGGTGATTTACACTAAGAAATGCATTCTATTTACAGGATTTTCCCAAGGGTAGGGGTACAGTGATTTAACCATGATTAGATGAGAGAGGTTGAGTTGTGTTTCAAATAGGGGCACAAGATGACAAAATGAGTGGTGAGGATAACAAAGGCTAAATGAGTGGCTAAGATAGCAAAGCTTTACAGTGATCCACGTGCTTTCAATTCTCCCTTTTCATTGGCTAATTATTTTTTTCCCCTTAGTGGTTGTTGATATTAGAATTGATGAACATCAATCTACCCAAGAACACCTGCATGCATAGCTATTACAAACAGAATGAAACAGACGGAAGAGAGAAGGATCCAGAAAGCTATGGCGGCCGATAGGCCAGAGACTGCAAACCCATTGTGAAAGAAATTATCTTCTATTAACACAATGATGAAAATAATACAATCTCCTTATGAAATGAAAGCCGGTCAATCCTTATAAAGGATACCGAAACCCTAAAAGGGAAACAACTCAGAAAAGGAAACTTTCCTAAGTCTAACATAAGCTAAGAGTAGATGAACTAATAATTAACTAATTTAATTATTAGCAATACTCGACTACTCTAACACCCCCCCTTAAGTGTAACTTAGGGAGAAGCAAAAATAGCTAAACTACTGCAGAAAGCAGG
>MU224540.1:3648937-3661746 GCA_018584345.1 Thuja plicata | reverse complement strand
AATCAAGAAGCATGCACATCAAACTATCACTTTGAAGAAGTTCTATTGGTTTATCCGAGGGACTAATTGTAAAATGATTAATGAAACAATTGCATATATGAAGAAAAAGGACTTATCTTTATTGATTTAAAAAAAAATAGTACATCTAGGTCCATGTTATAGTTGTTGATCCAAAACTATCCAAATATGTGAAATTGTATTATATTGTTTTTGTCTTTTTACATTTTACATTATGTATATATATATGTGTTTGACTGGCTTTCACACCTCTTTAGGGTGAAAAGACAACTCTTATTACAAATTATTTTGAAAAAATAATAAACTAACTAAAAAATAACTATCTAACTTTCAGATTTGGATTTGGTCAAAAATAAAAAACACCTCGTGAAAAGATAATATTTCTGCTGGAGATAGGAAATTGGATTTCTCGAACTGGGTCGTTTTTAGATTTTGAAATTTCGACCATCTTCAGCCTCTGTCGGCATAATATTTGTAGCAGGTTGAAATTCCAGCATTTTCTGAAGGCTTCGATTAGTTAGTTCTATTTATTTGTGTCATAAAGCTTCCTTTGATTTTTTTAGTATGGAGAAACTTGCTTCTTGATAATGGATTGGGACTTCTAAATTCTCAAAATTTAGGGTACCACCACAGAGAAGAATGCATTAACAAGGGCTTGCACCTCAAACTTCTCCCTCACAGAGAAGAATGCATTAACAAATCTTAATGATGATGTGGCTCCCTCTGAAGCTCAAGTTCTTGCATTAACCTCCCGACCTCCTCATCCAAGGTTGCCTCTAATGGTTTGTTAGACTCCCTCTGAATGTTAATTCCTCCTCTTCGAGAAAATTGATTGCAATCTATATAGGTTCTTCCTCTTCAAGAGATATCTCAACTTAGTCCCATGACACTATTGCTCATTCAGAATGGATTATTTATCACTCCATCTGTCATAGTATGGTCACATGCTCACGTCTCACAGTATGATCTGGGACTATAATATAATAATTCATTAAATCCACTCTTTCCAACTTCATGCCTAACAAGAAGGATATACAAATACGTAGCGCAAGGATGAACCGTCCTTTCTAAATTTGATGCAGTCTCTTTGTTGATGTTTGTAGCTTTGATCAGATAAAATGAATAAGGTATTAATATTATGAGAATAGATTAACTTATGTATATTAATATATATGATAATAATAATAGATATTATTATTATATATATTAATAATCTATTATCATATTATTAATAAAATTAACTATTGAAATAGATTTGATCGAATGACATCATATTACTCATTATATAAATGTCTGAATTGATAATATTGTTATATTATTCTATATGATATTATATATATGCATATTAATATATAAATAATAATATTATTATTATATATATATCAAAATACATATATAATATTATAACTGATTTAATAATATGTCATGCGATACAATTAGTATCGGTCAACTCCATGCAATGGTATCGAACAGTTTAGCATACCATTAGTAATTGGACTGTTATATGAATATACAACCTGCGATCTGCAAATTAAATCAAACTATCTGCATTCCGATCAGTCCCTGTCATATACCGATCGGATGTTATTGGTTGAAATAAGACCGATCGGGTGAAGTAATGATCGGGCATTATTATGTCATCGGATGGTTTATGCATCGACTAGTATGTCGATTATTGTATTAACTAATGTATTCCGATTAGTATATCGGGAGATTAAAGTTATGATTATAGAGATGAAAAGACATGGCATTATAGAGCCATGTCTCATCAAAGAGACATGTCTCTATAATGACATGTCTCACATATATATATTGGTTGTGTGATAAGAGATAAGAATATACTGAAAATAATGCGAGTCACTTATCCAATCTGCAATCTAATATATATTTACATATATGTTATTATAATAGTAATATATATATATATATATATATATATATAATGATTAAAATATATGTTATATATATATTGAGATTATATATCCATATATTGGATTAATATGAGAAATTTTGAAAAGACATAAATCTGATCATAAATTAACACTCTTAATGACAACATCCTTTCCTACTCCATTGATGACAATAACAAGTGATATGTTAGGGGGAACTTGCGGCTCTGAATCAAGAGGGCGGCCTAGAGATGTCTCTATCTCTCTTAGTATTTTAGCCTTTATTTTCTATTTGGTTCCATCCAATTCTAGTGTTGTTCTCTGCACCTCTTCCTTCAGAAAACGGTTCTCAGTATCAAGAAGCCGAGCTCTCCTTATAAGCTCTTCCGTGGTCATTGAAGATGGCTCATCCTCGCCTTTAAATATGCTATCCTTCGACATGCTCTGAGTATGTTAACTCCTCACAGATGAAGCAAGTCCCTGTTCTTCGTTCAAAATTGTTCACAATATTGAAAATCCTTTATGCTTTATTCGCAGTATAACTGAGACAATATCTGAAAACATTTTTCCAGAACGACACCCTCACAGTAATATGTGCTATCCTTCGACATGCTCTGAGCATGTTAACTCCTCAACCCTCACAGTAATATGTGCTATCCTTCTACATGCTCTGAGTATGTTAACTCCTCACAGATGAAGCAAGGCCCTGTTCTTCGTTCCAAAATTGTTCACAATATTGAAAATCCTTTATGCTTTATTTGTAGTATAACTGAGACAATATCTGAAAACGTTTTTCCAGAATGACACCCTCACAGTAATATGCATATACAAATTACACACAAAATAATTCTTCATAGTCTCATAAGTTCGTATGATGTTTTCCTCTTTAATAACGTCTCTTTGCACTATACATATCACCGCAACTTATTACTCTCACAAATTTACACCACTTTTGAATGGATAGGAGATATATAAAAGTTTACATGTTTGTTCAACCGCATGGTTACAACTATCTCCACCTCCACAACATGACAAGTGACAGTAGTTGGGTAAGATTATCCACGTCATCAATCCTTAATAGCACAACTTAACAAAGACTTTGTTTTAATATGTGAAGGCCCGATAAAAGAAACATGTCCTTAGAATTATACACATCACATTGTATAAAAACAAATATATATATCTTCATAAGTACCACATTCACCAAGGGAATTGGGATATAGAAAAATGAACATGATATAATGAATTCAAACTGTATTATTATTGCTGAAAGTTGTCGTTCCTTTGACCATCGTTGCTTGTTTCTAATCAATTGACTTTCCTTATGATACATCGCACCTTTAGCCAAACCGATTCTTCTTCAAACTATGTAGCCCCGATATGTCCTCCAAAACTCCTGACTTGAGATGGCGTGCCAGGAATATAACTTTTTACGTGCCATAACAAGATACAATATTGTTTCATCTGCTCTAGTCGGCAGTCGCTTGTCGTTTTGTTTCCGAAAACATGAAAACATAGTCTTCTCAAGGCTACAACCGATCACAACTTGATAAATAAGACAAAGTGTCGACTCCTTATGTTGACGAAGAAACGCCAGTAGCATTTTCCAGTCTTCGATCAGTCAAAGTATGCATCTCCTTGCAAAGATGAGATGTCGTTTCTTTAAGAAATGTTTGTATATGTCAGAGAACACGACACATTCACTCCCAGGCACATTTACTCCAACGCGATCAAAGGCACTTGCAGATATGACTGGTTAGAGACAAAGACGGTTTAACGTGATCACATGACTCCGATAAGATCAAACTTTGACTCAACCGATCCGCATGATTCAACCTAGACAATCTCTGTTCACTCGCACATTACTATCATTTATTACTTTTACTACTGCTAGTGATGGCTCATGACTTTCAATGCTGCTTCAGGAATTAGACTAGTTAGAGACAGACGGTTTACGTGACCACATGACTCATATAAGATCAAACTTTGACTCAACCGATCCGCAGGATTCAACCCAGACAATCTCTGTTCACTCGCGCATTATCATCATTTATTACTTTTACTACTGCTAGTGATGGCTTATGGCTTTTAACATTGCTTCAGGAAATAGACGATGCGCATTGAAGAGAATTTGAACCTGCTCTGATACCATGTTTTTTTGTGTGCTCGTTTAACCACGGGCAATGACTCAATCATTGTTGCCCTCCCAACCATAAACGATAAACGCTTATCCTCTTCCCCGAGCATTTCTTTAAAGCAAATCTGCAGATTGTGTATATATTTCAATGCTAAGAGAGGAAGATTTAATCTTCCTTTATATCTATTGGTGGTACCCCTTCACCAAGGGTCACCACTCTTCCAAGTTGGCCCAATTAATTATAAATGTCTCATATAATTAATTCATATAATTATATTAATATATAATTAGTATTATAATTATAGCCCAAATAATTAATATATAATTATATATCATATAATTCATTATCAATATAATTATATTATCACAACCTTTATGGTATCTATGTCAGCCTGAAGGAATCCGACCATAGCTACACTAACATTAACAATCACCACAATGGACATTTGCTATAAGAAACAAAAAGGAAAAAGAGGACTAAATGAAGTGCTCAAGTTTTAAAAGATAAAAGAGAAATCCACCCAAGTCATTTTCCAGATATTCAAATGAAGAAATTAGTAGAAAATTTGGAAAGCACAGAGTGCATGTCAGCAGGGTTAAAAATTAAAATAAGAGCAAGTTTAAAAAATTGGATGTTTGGACAAACATAGATTTAGAAAGTATGAGTTGTATCCCATACGCATGTACCATGATTATGGTATCCTTTCCATACCTAACAATGGGTCATTATAATAATCACTTATCTTGGTGACTATCTGATGGCTGTTTGGGTCTCTCTTTGTTCCCATTAGGATTATTTTTAAGAGCCTTTTGGAGGATCCTTTGGTCCCTTTAGACTGCTTGTTGGAGTCTTAAAGCGACAGAAAAACATTAGAAAACAATGGAAAATAAAGGAACTGTGATCAAAACCTACCCCAATTTGTCACATCCCTGTAGAAGACCATCTCATGTTGGGTATCTTATTGTCAAGGAAATAAATAAATTGAGAAGACATTTCAATTAATGCGGCATGAGGGGGATCAACGCAGCTAGCAGGGACAGAAAGGAGACAATTAATGATGTAGCATGGACTCTATGACAAGAGAAGGGGTTGTTTGCAACATCATTAAGAGGCATGGTGTCCATTCACAGGAAGGTGCCAATCCCCAGATAATTAAATCTAACCTCCAAATAATTAAATCTCATATTGGGTTGTAGTGCATTTGGTGAGGGATACTCTCTCAGTGAAAGGGAAAGAAAGGATTTCAATGACAAGTGAGTGATGCCGGGAAAGGGAGAGAAAAAGTGTAGGTAGGGAGAAAGAATGGGAAGAAGCTAGGATGTGAGGAGGAGTAAATGTAAAGAATTGTGTGGGAGGAGAAGGAAGGAGAAACCGTGTAGGAGAGGAAGATAGGAAAACGTGAGGAGAAGAGAAGAGGAGAGGAAGCGCATCCAGGTTGGGTGAAATGCCTCAAAGAATTATGTTGTCGTGCATTGCAAAGGTTGCAGAAAATGTACGAAATAGATTTGTTGAAAAGGGGGTAGGAACTTTCAACCCCCTTTTCAACCAGATGCAATTGGCAGGATAACACAGATGTTTGTGGAGAAAGGCAAACCATCTTGATGAAGAAAGTGTAGGAACTGTCCATGTTGTGCGATGCCCAAGTGAGCCTCGTTATATTTTGTCAAATTGTCAATCTTTCTTTTTTTTCCAACCCTAGGTACACTATCTACTTCTAACTTTCTTGCCCAAATATCAAACCAAGTATTTTTTCATAGGTAAAGTAACCTGCATTCACGCCAAAAGGATCGATACATTTGATATAAGGGCAGGAAATTATTAGGAAATGCACTATTTTTCCAGCACATTATTGGGAATTTTATCATTAGTTTTTTAAAGGCAAAAGTCCAGAGGCCTGAACAAGAATTATTTCAAAATTAAAAAGGTAAATATGTAGGTGACAAATGCACAAAAAATTCCAGATACAGAAAAGAAGAGGGAGGTGGCAAAAATCCCTCAGAACCAAGACTCCACTGAAGAAAAGTGGAATACGCTACAGCCAGGGAGAGAATACAGACATATACAAAAAGACTGCATACAACTGTAACTTCATATGGAAACACGGGTTGAAGACAAAAAACTTAGCCTTCAAAACCTTTACGAACATAATTTCATGTGTGCATTAGAATTTGAAGCTTGGCCTTCATTGTCATCGTGGCTTTCATTGACATAAGAGATCCCCTTGTACGGTCGGACAGGAGGATGAGCAACATGGGTGATAATGAGCAACATGGGTGATAAGGAGCAGCACCCAACAGACCTCCATGATTTTATCACAAAGCCCTTAGCCTCTAACCCAGCTCGATTTTATGAGTAGAAAGAAAAGTGTAGCTCAGTGTCATCCTTGACATGTAAGTTGCACTTACGGGCAGAGTAAGCACACAAAGTGACAAATACCCAGAATTATTGAAGAGATCCTTATGTCTAAACAAACCACCAACTAGTACCTTGCTACTGTGCAAATCATAACCTTGATAGCAGAATTGAGAGTGTGCTTTGGATAAAAAAAATTCATGAACATAATCAATGGCCAGCTGAATAACAAACCGATAAGACTGCAAAATATCCATGGAGTTGGAGAGAAAAAACAAGCTACCAAGGAGGGGTAGAGGAGACGTGGAGAGGCAAGCAGGATTCTATTCCCTATGACACGTAAGTTGGGTTTTAGACAATCTGAATGCATCTTGGCTTTACTAATAGTATGCACTATTGGTTGTTTTCAATTTCTTGAATACAATTTTCTTTTTGGTAGTTTCATGGATGTATGCCTTGAAGAGAGAAACTGATGGAGTTTATGGGAGTAGCCATGGGATGAATGGCACTCAATATGAAAAGCAGCGACAAAGTTATATAAATGTGGACAATGTTGTAAAAACCCCAACAGGTTCTAACTTCACCTCTATAATATCCCTTGCTATTCCTGGTGCAAACTTGAATCTTAAGGAATTTGTCAAACACTTGACTTGCAAAGTCTGACTGGCTGCTCTTTGTTTCAGTCTGATTGTTTGTTGTTTTGATGATTGCCAATGAAGAGAAGAAGTTTGAAAAGAATGCTAAAGAGTTTAATTATAAACTGAAAATGAGATGCAAGTCTTTTTTGAATTTATTTCAAATACAATACACGACTTAAACTAGTGCAAATCACACCTACAGCCAATGGACAGTTTGACATACAGTTGGCATGCAAACTAACATGCTGATTTTGAGCAATATAGATAAGAACATTATATCAAACATATGGCATGCAACTTAATACTCCTTATTGCTTACAAACTCTAGGGCAATACTGATATGAATTTAGCCAAGACTCTTAGCTTTTCAATGAATTTCCAAACATTGCCACAATCTGATATAAGTGATCACCTACAGCAGTACTTGGACTCATAACGCAGGTATAATGGAGCCCAAAAATGGATCTCAGCTCTCAGAAATTGAATATATCCTGCTGCCAATGCATGTAATCATGGAATGGAAGCACTTCCAGGTCAAAACGGGCCTCTTTTCTCCCTAACGCTGCCCTTGCGAACACGTGTGATTACTTTATTTGTCTCATGTGACTCCTTTGAGACCAGCGGCAGCCTTAATAATCTCCTATGCAGACTTTAAAGATCATGCAATCTGCCATTACTAAACAGTCTTCAATCTTTGCAGTCTAATCTTGAGACCAACATTGAATACTAACCACAATTCAATCACAATTTGAGCACACTGATGGCTCTGGAATGAACCACCTTCCAAGCACAATTCACTGGATTGTTTCACCAATTCAAAGTGCACAATTGTTGAAGAAATTCTCAATTTCTCAAGCCCTTCCTTTTGCAAACCCTTGTCACAATTTCACAATTATCAAATGCACAATAGAATTCAATTTCCTTCTTCATTGGCTTTTTATAATAATTCACCCTGAATCTTCACTAGCAAGGTTCTTTAATGAATATGACATTTGCATTTGTTGACTTCTACTATATCATTAATAAATATCACTTTTAATCAATGAGTATTAATTACTCATTACCCTTAACATAGCCCCCACTTTATTATATAGTCAATTTATAACTTTATAATATAACTTCAATAATTAAACATCATTAAGGCCCTAAGTAGCCGATTCACAGCTATATGGGCTGGAGGCGGGTGCGGATTCGTTTGGAAGCTGATGCGGATGCCTTGTGGATGCACACAGGAAGTGCATCCAGGGCCCCTAGATGCTCTCTAGATGCGTTACAACACATCCAGAGAGCATCCGAGCGCTTCCGGGTGGACAAACGTCAAGTTTGACGTTTTTTTGCAAAAAACAAAAACTTAAAACACTTTATGACATGTGCTTTATATCATATTTTATCTTTTTTTTTTGCTCCTAAACCCTAAAACGGCCCTAATAGAGACCATTCATTCTTTTTTCATCTCATTTTGTTTGCAGCTAGGCTCTTCTCATTTGGTCTCCATTTTGGCATTTTGAAGGCAAGGTGATTAATTTCAAAGAGGATCGTTTGTGGGGTGCCATATAGCTTCCACAAAGGAGATCTAAGCGTCTAAGGTAAGCATTTGATTCCATTCTTGAGTCCTTTAATAAATTTTTTTCAAGTTTGGGAAGGATTTTTTCAAGTGTTTTTCATTTAATAAAAAAAAAGAAATAAAGAAACAAGTTTAGCTATCTATTTTAATATTTTTGTATCTTTTTTTTGCATTTGTATGCTTGATCATGATGTTCATAGTTTTTTTCTAATTTAAATTTATTTAATTTCTTATAATAGCAAGAAATTAGATTGTATTGTGCAAGAATGGCTGCCAGCGGTAGTCAAAATTCAGTGGGAGGGCAAGGAGCCGATAAATTCAAAATTGATGTAGGATCTCCTTTGTTGAGACATACCACAAGAATATCACAAGTTTCAGGAGGTGGGTCATATCTTTGGAAGTTTAATGTATGTGATAATAAAAAACCATTCAATAGCTCATATTCTTGGGTCAAACTTCATTTTATGGGCCCTTCTGGTAAAAGAATGGGAATGTGCAAAAACAAAGATGGGAAGGGGATGTCTAATGCACAAATAACACAATATATAAAAGAACAAGAAGAGGCTGATAAATTGGTTAGAAGATCAAAACAATCTTCTTATCAACCTCCATCTGGAAAGAAAAATATGCAATTAACCACTGAACTAGTTGAATCCTCCAAACATCCATTCTTGCAAGTACTTATACCGGAAGTGGAAGAAGTAGAAATTACCGCTCGTAAAAGAGGTCCATTGGCCACGACATTTAAAATTGAGGCAAGAGAGCTTGCTGATCAATTCATTGCATGTTGCCTCTATGCCAATGGTCTTCCTTTCAACTTGGTGAGATCACCATATTGGAAGGAGATGGTGGCAACCATCAATAAAGCACCGACTGATTACACAATGTCCCGGGTATGAAAAGGTGCATACCACCTTGTTGCAAAAAGAGAGGACTTCTATAGAGAGATCTCTTCAATCAATTGGAAACTCTTGGAAAACTTCGGGTGTTACTGTTGTTTCCGATGTATGGAAAGATACAAGAAACCGTCCATTGATTAATGTGATTGCAGTGTCCCCCAAAGGGGCAATGTTTTTGAGGGCAGTTGATTGTGAAGGGGAAGTGAAAGATGCACAGTTCATTTCTAGAATTCTCATTGAGCCTATAAAGATGGTGGGTAGTGCGAATATGATCCAGGTAATCACGGATAATGCAAAAAATTGTAGGGGTGCGGGTGCTTTGGTTGAGGAACGATATGACCACATTTTTGGGACACCATGCTCCGTACACTCCCTGAACTTGGTGATGCATTTTGTTGGCGCTCAAATAGATTGGGTTCACCAAATATACTGTAATGAGCCCAACTTGGCTCTTTGATAATGCAATTTGATTTTGCACGAAGATGACAATTTTTAACAATAATTCCTTTATTTAAATATACATCTCCAGTTTGACAATTCTCGACCAGCATACACAATTATTTCAGAATGCTTATTTGGCGCAAATTCTGGAAATTACATTCAATCTCTTTGTTTTTGTGAAAACTTTTCAATATATAAAACGATTCATCAAACAACAGTCTTTTATTCATTCAGCAAACAATAGTCTTTGTATTTATTCTGAAAATAAACAATTCAATCACTACAACTGAAATTGTAAGGGTTGTATGTTTTACCAACTAACATACCATTAAAGCGTTGATATTGTTAATTTCTTTGTGTTGTGGCACGGCCATACACCAAACCCCACGCCAGTTGTCTCTGATTTTCCGAATGCTAAGCGGCTGAAGTATTGATAGACCAGCACCACGATCCCATACAAAACTGAAACCACTAACTCCCACGGCATACACTAGCAATAATGATGCCATGTTTTGATAGCAAACTGCCGCTTCCTCAAACTCTAATGTACGGCCAGCACTTTAAATGCCACCTTGTCACAAATCATCCACAACGTTCAACCACAAACACTCCCATACGAATTCACCAACAAAACTTCTTGAATTCGAATTTCTGAAACAATTCCACCCTCCAAGAATATAAATCGACCTCTTCTGCAGGCCCCAGTTCAACAAATAATTTCAGATCTCAGAATGAATAACTCCCTCCAGTCACAGGCAAACAATACGAAGGAAGCAAAATTGGTTATACTTCAACAACCAATTGAAGAAATGGTTCCAGAAGAATCAGTCTTCCAGATGCCAAATCGATTCAGTATCAAACCCTTATACCTCAGCAAGGGATTTGATTTACAACTCAGAACTTCTCCTCAGAGAAAACAAACAAAATATGATATATTCAATTGATGATGAATGAATGCCTTGCCTATTACTTTTATAATTAAAAAGTGTCTTCTCTCACACACTTTTCACTTGAAGCACTTTTATACTTAGGCACATATTGAGTAATATAATTTATTAACTCATTTGGCTCCAAAAATGACCTTTTCATCAATATCATGAAATTATGACACACAAGGTCCCTGTTTCTTGTGCCCAAGATTTAAAACTTTTCATCCCGGTTTCGACGAGCTATAACACTAAGGTGCTCAACATATAATACCAACAATAATGGCAACCTTAGCAAATTTAATTAAATAATAATAATAATTCACCCGTCTTGCGAAAACAATTGAAGAAGCATAAGAATCGAAATCATTCTGCACTGGAGTGATCCTGATGATAGAAGATGATGAACGAACCTAACGGGGTGACTTACTAAAAATAGACGCTCTCTCCAAGATTCTTGGAGCCCAAACTGGAAGCCAAAAATGAAAACTAAGAGCATCATTCAACTCCTCTAACTCATCTGAGCTCATCAGAACTATCCATTGACTTACTATAAATAGTAAGTTCACACCAATGACCCTCTAAACACCTCGCTAGACCATGAGGATTGCAATAATGACCTGGCACCATCCATTCAATGACCCTGCTAAAAATGGGGACATTACAGTCCTCCCTCCCCAAGATTGCTTGTCCCCAAGCAATCACAAGAATAAGAAACATCACAATCTACCTGGATCCCACAGATAAAACTGTGTAATATCACTATTGCGCACAACTGGCCCCCGTATCACCAACACCCAAATAACTGACATCACTGATAGAATCATCTGAAGACTAACTGTAGGTGTGGATGGAGGAAACAACTCAGCAGAACTCAACCTAACTGAAACACTAACTCTGCCAATCCTCGCGTCCCTGTCTAATTGACACTCACACCCAACCACACTGTGGATATGATAACAAGTGTAGGTACCTGAGTCACTACCACCAAATCCAATCTCGGCAAAACCGACCTGGGGATGAAGATACTGCAAGTGATATAACTTGCAACTGCTAATCCCATCTGCAAAAGATGGTACTAACCCATCCCACAATGGATGCTATGAAACTGGAGCCAACCCACAACGATGAAAAACCAAATCCTCTGCCTGTGGGTCGAAAGAAAAATGATGAGCACACCTCACAGTATAATGCCGATAGAAAGCCCCAATCTTCGTCAATGGCTCATCACTACCAAACTGGGAATCAGGAGATGGCTCCAATCTCTGACTCCGCCTAATTGCAGGCTGGGTAGGATCCTGGGCAACCCTCTCAGCAAACCCCACCACAAAATCCCTGTTGGGAAGCATTGTAGCTAAGGTATCTACAATCTTCCCCACCAAAGGCCATATAGCACAAGAGCCTCTAATGAGAGTACCCTCAGATACTCGGTACGAACTCCCCTGCAAATCTGCACTCTCAAGTAGATACTCCATGAATGACTCAGTGCAGTAAAAATTATACGCGAAAGCGTCAACTTGCTCCCCCGCAACCCACAACTGATCCTCCTGTAAATGCGACACTGCCAACTGTCTACTGCCACCAGCTGTATGAAATGTGGTAATAGATTCGCTTCCAGCAGCAGGAAGCAAATCATCATGAGAGCTCGTCCCCACTGATGCCCTCACCTCCTCTATACCTACTGCACCCATATCTCGGACGGATGTGTCAGCCACATCATCACATCACACATCTCCAACTGTAGAAGCAAACTCACCACCAACCACCTCAATGTGCAACTGAACTGTGTCTGGGGTTGGTGTGGACCGAACATGCTCTGTCATGTCCCCTTTCTAGAGTGGACATCAGAGACAGAGGAGTTGGCCTATCATTGGAGTCTCGTAGGCTAGCGGAGATGGATAGGGACTCATTCAGTGCATACAGTGACTGGATTTTGGCCTTACA
>MU224540.1:3590339-3648289 GCA_018584345.1 Thuja plicata | reverse complement strand
GTCAGGTAGGCCTATGTGTTATAGCTCGTTGGAAAGGTCTTGACTTAATCTAAATCATTTTCATCTTCCAGAGACCTTCCGACACTTTGAGTTATGTTAATTGGGCAAAGGGGTGTTTTTCCTATACGTTAAAGCCTTTAATTAAAAGATGCCATTTTATAATAAAGAAAAAAGGCATATTCTTCCTTTAGGGTTCGATTGGCTTTGAGATGGAGATAAAAGAAGTTGGGTCATTCTTTGGATATCTTTTATATCTTTTTACATCTTCATTCTTGGAATTTGCGAATTTGCTCTGAGGAGTGATTCTGGAGACTTGGGACCCCAGAGTCTGGGTATTGGGACGCAAACCCCAATAGATGGTTTCAGCAGCGTTTTACAGTATTGTTTTCAGAGTTGACAGAGAGTGTTAAGTTTCAGCATTGGAGTGTTGTTGCAGTGTACGTTGGGGGTCTTATTTGGCACGTGGGGTCTTCAGGCTGCCTTGGCGTGACTACAGCAGCCGTACGGCTGCCTTTCAGCTATCACATGAGCTACTAGTTGGCTTACGACAGCCATCTTTGACCTTGATGCATGGCTGGTTCATTCTTGCAGCTGGCATCTCCATTTCTTATTTGTAAATACCCTGGCGAGCATATTGGATGCATATCTTGCCTGGTACGATTTGTAGCTATTCTGTTGGTTGGATATTATATCATTGCATACTTTTTTCAGCCTCCTTATTTGCTGCTGTTATTATTTACTGTTTTACATATATCTGGAAAATACAAACACAAAAGAAACAATCCTTCTGCAACTTCTGTCTAATTCTCTAAGACCATAAAATAAGTACAGGAAAATCTATTATTTTAATTAAAATTTACAGAAGTCAGCGAAAGGATCCTCTTGGGATCTTTCATGCTCCAACTCTACAGCCACCTCCTCCAATTGTGACTGTGACTCCTGGAAAGCCAACTGGGTACACTGCAGTGAGTACACAATCGCCTCAAGCTCCTGGGTAAGCTCAACCACCTCCTCCTCTTTCCCTAACAATGTTTCATAACTGGTACTGCCCCACTCCAGAAGGTAATCCCTGTCAGCAACTAACTGTGTATAATTATGCTTCAAGACCTTGACAGCCTCTCGAAGCGCATGAACCTCTGCTAGGGAAAGGCTACTATCACTGTGCTCATCTGACATAGGAGCACCCCAACCAGATGCGGCTAACATTTGACGAATCGCATCAAAATGCTCAACAACTGAAGAGATGTCTCTATCATTCACCTTCAGCTGACTAGACACATGATGCCTTTGTAAGCCCTGCCTCCTATGCAAGCTCTCTGTCCCACTAACTGCACTGTGATAGGAGACTTAATCAAAACTGCTCGCCCCATGTGTCCTACTGTCCTCGCACACATCTGCAACTGCGATACAACTTGTCGGTACCTCAACGAACACCTCAGAAGAAGCGGAAACCCTAGTAGTATCGCCAATAACAGAGAGCCCCTGTGAATCCTGATCCTGGGACCCATCCAAAAGCACCTCAGAGTCATCGCCCAATATCTGATAAGGAATGTCATACCCCATGTAGCCTATATCATCAGAAGTGTCCATACTCACTGCATCTACATCCCCTAACAGATGCTCAATTGCTATCTCCCGACTCTGCACATATGAATCAATGTCAGGATGTGAATCAATAACTCTCGAACATGAATCGACATCTGCCGACTCAGCTATAACACCCTGAACATCAATACCACAACAAGGTAGCTCCATGCTCTCGCCTATCCCACCTGAGAGAGGTCCTGCCTCTCGCTCTGGAGCTACACTACGACCACTGACATATAAATCTCCAATAACAATTCCCTCCTTGAGAGAATCTATACCATCAGAGGCAACTACTGTGTCAACTGTCTCTGCACCAACTGCAACAACAACTCGGGAAGGCTCAACCTGCTAAAGCCTAGTATTGCAGTCTACCACTTGTACTGACACGTCCACATGTATGTGTGGAGTGCCTATCATCAGATCCATGAGTAGGTGCCATACATACTAGTACATCTCCATCTCGGATACCTGTCGGGGAAAACTCAAGCCTCCTACCCTGCGATCTCGATGCCGGCCTACTGAAGGCAGAAACCATATATCTTGCTGCCCTATCTACTGTCTCTGGATCCGACAGTCTTTCTGCCATCCTCTGCTGATGAAGTCTAAGTCTCTCCATACTCTCCATTAATGTATTTATTTTATTACTATTTCCCGCACTGCTGTGCCGGCTCTCGGAGCTAAGCCACCTGTATCTATCCATAGCTCAAAATATGTGAGAGTGCTGATCACTCTTAAATATAATAGCAGATCTGCATAAATAATAAATTTCCTACACCACAAGGTGGCAGAAAACCGCTCTGATACCACTGTAATGAGCCCAACCTGGCTCTTTGATAATGCAATTTGATTTTGCATGAAGATGACTATTTCTAACAATAATTCCTTTATTTAAATATACATCTTTAGTTTGACAATTCTTAGCCAGCATACACAATTATTTCAGAATGCTTATTTGGCGCAAATTCTGGAAATCACATTCAATCTCTTTGTTTTTGTGAAAACTTTTCAATATATAAAACGATTCATCAAACAACAGTCTTGTATTCATTCAGCAAACAATAGTCTTTGTATTTATTCTGAAAATAAACAATTCAATCACTACAACTAAAATTGTAAGGGCCGTATGTTTTACCAACTAACATACCATTAAAGCATTGATATTGTTAATGCCTTTGTGTTGTGGCACAACCATACACCAAACCCCACGCCAATTGTATCTGATTTTCTGAATGCTAAGCGGCTGAAGTATTGATAGACCAGCACCACGATCCCATTCAAAACTGAAACCACTAACTCCCATGGCATACACTAGCAATAATGATGCCACGTTTTGATAGCAAACTGCCGCTTCCTCAAACTCTAATGTACGACCAACACTTTAAACGCCACCTTGTCACAAATCACCAACACTTTAAACGCCACCTTGTCACAAATCATCCACAACGTTCAGCCACAAACACTCCCATACGAATTCACCAACAAAACTTCTTGAATTCGAATTTCTGAAATAATTCCACCCTCCAAGAATATAAATCGACCTCTTCTGCAGGCCCTAATTCAACAAATAAATTCAGATCTCAGAATGAATAACTCCCTCCAGTCACATGCAAACAATACGAAGGAAGCAAAATTGGTTATACTTCAGCAACCAATTGAAGAAATGGTTCCAGAAGAATCAGTCTTCCAGATGCCAAATCGATTCAGTATCAAACCCTTATACCACAAGGGATTTGATTTACAACTCAGAACTTCTCCTCAGAGAAAACAAACAAAATATAACATATTCAATCGATGATAAATGAATGCCTTGCCTATTACTTTTATAATTAAAAAGTGTCTTCTCTCACACACTTTTCACTTGAAGCACTTTTATACTTAGGCACATATTGAGTAATATAATTTATTAACTCATTTGGCTCCAACAATGACCTTTTCATCAATATCATGAAATTATAACACGCAAGGTCCCTGTTTCTTGTGCCCAAGACTTAAAACTTTTCATCCTGGTTCCGACGAGCTACAACACTAAGGTGCCCAACATATAATACCAACACTAATGGCAACCTTAGCAAATTTAATTAAATAATAATAATAATTCATCCGTCTTGCGAAAACAATTGAAGAAGCATCATAATCGAAATCTGTCTGCATTGGAGTGATCCTGATGATAAAAGATGATGAGTGAACCCTACGGGGTGACTTACTAAAAATAGACGCTCTCTCCAAGATTCTTGGAGCCCAGACCGAAAGCCAGAAATGAAAACTAAGAGCATCATTCAACTCCTCTAACTCATCTGAGCTCATCAGAACTATCCATTGACTTACTATAAATAGTAAGTTCACACCAATGACCCTCTAAACACCTCGCCAGACCACGAGGATTGCAATAATGACCTGACACCATCCATTCAATGACCCTGCTAAAAAGGGGGACATTAAGAGGGGGAGGAGATCCAGATGTATGTGACGAACCACCAAATGTCACAGTTGATATTCAGATCTTTCTCCAAATTGGAGTTGTTGAAGGTAAATGTAATTACTAAATTTACTTGATTTATTTAATTTTAATAAATTTTATGTCATGTTCAATTATCGATATGTATATAAATTTGCTTAATATTTATCGACATATTGTTTTTAACTTAGGTTGCTGAGACCCGATTTGTGTCTCATACTATTGTTATGAGACTTGTCAAGGTGCAAGAGGCATTGAGCCAAATGGTTATATCCAACCAGTGGAGTATGTGGAAGGCTTCAAATTCAGAGAGGGCGAAAAAGGTCAAGACATTGGTCTTGGATGACATTTGGTGGGCTTGTGTGCAATTTGTATTGGATTTCGCTGAGCCTATCATGACTATGCTCCGATTTGCAGACACAAATAAACCTTCTTTGGGGGATGTCTATGATGGCATGGACACAATGATGGAGAAGGTAAAATTTGAAATACAAAACCATGAGAATGATCCCATACGATGTGAAACCTTATGCAATAAGGTGGAAACAATCATTCATCATTGTTGGGAAAAGATGACCATCCCATTACACCTCCTTGCATATGCCTTATCTCCGAGGTACCTATAGTGCTGAAGTACATGCTATGCCAGATAGAGTAGAACCATATGCGGATGAAGAAGTTGCTGATGGGTGCTACAAAGCTTTTGAAAGACTTTTCCAAGATGATGAAATGCACAAAAAAGTTCGGACTGAATTGGATTTATTTGCCTCGGGAATAAAACATAGTCCACTTGCAATAAAGGACCAATACGACATGGGAGCTATCACATGATTGTACCTCTATGGTCAACCATTTATGCTTCCGCAACCTCTTGCAATCGAGGTCTTCTCACAAGTAAGATTTTTTAATTTTTTGTTTACCTCTTGTATACAATAATTGAGTACTTAACATTTTTTAATTTGCTTTACATTTTTATGTTTAATTTTGTGAAGATTGTCTAGGTGGCAAGTTCTTCCGCCGCTGAACGGAATTGGAGTACATAATCCTTTATCCACTCAGTGAAGCGTAACCGGTTGGGCTCAAAAAAATCTGAAGACTTGGTTTACATTCATACCAACTTGCATCTTTTGTCACGTAAGGAAGAACACTACAAGGATGGGGCAGCCAAGCTTTGGGTTGTAGCTCCTGAGTGTGCCAACTTGGATGCAACTGTTGAGGATCTTACTAGAGTCACTACAAATTATGATAATGATGATGATAACATCATGGCACATGGTGCATCTAGTACTAGTGGAACCGCTTTGGGTTCAAATGATCTTGAACTTGCAGCAGTTGGACTTGGAGATGTGATGAGTATTTTTCAGAGAATCCTTATGATTCTGATTAGTAAACACTGCATCTTGATTGATGAACATTGAATCATGATTTACATTTTGATTTTGTAATTGTAATGATTTTATGATTTGCATTGGAATCGTGAACATAGAGTTAGACGTATATGATATGGCTTATTAGTTATTAGCATAGTTACACCACCTTGGGGGACGGGGGGACAAGTTTCCGGGTAGGGGGGACAGAGGGGCCTCAATTTGGGGACGGCGGGGGGACGACAGCGGGGGACCGGGGGGAGGGAGGGGTGTATATACTATATACTATACATGTGGTACTTAAAATGCTAGTTATGAAAAAATGTATAACAATATAAGAGTCTAAGACATTTAGAATTAAGTAAAAGTAAAACTAAATACTACATTGCATTGAAGTTTGAACATTGAAGATGGAACAATAAGTTAATCTTAATAACATAGAACATTGAAGTTTGAACAATAGAATTATAATTATAATTTATAAAATTATAAATAGTCGAATCAGCAAATGGAAGAGTTCTATGAGTATCAAAATTATGAGTATCTAATCATAAAGATGATTACATTGAGTAGCATGATATGAATATCAAAACAATTACAAGCTACAAAATCAAAACGCGAAGGCCCAAAATGTAGTGGAGGCCTCTAATCGTCCCTCGAGAGGTCGGCAAACTCATCATCACGGGAACTATCAGACTCTCCAAGGTCAAGAGCCGTGAAAGGAACACCAACCAGCCCTGCATCTAGAGCATCCTCATCCTCATCAATCTGTGATGGCTCCTCTGGCTCTACATCCCATCGTGCTACTAGACTCTCCTTGTACACACGTGTCCTGCAGTCAGTGATAAGCAAGACACTATGTACAACCACTAGCTTCTTTGCTCTCTGAGAGGTAAGTCTGTTCCTCTTCAGAGAGTGGATGAAGCTATATGTAGACCAGTTCCTCTCAGAAGCTGAAGAACTAGAAACCTGAGACAAGAAACGAATGGCTGGTGTGGTAGTCATTGATTTCGGTCCATGACAAGTCCACCACAAAAGTGGATCCTGCTGTGCCATAGTTTTTATGTCTGCCTTTGCCGCAACATTATAACCCCTAAGAGTAGCAAATTTGGTCCAATCAATGTGAATTATCCCAGCAGTCTCAGAGTCATACATCCTCTCAATGCACCTGAAGAACCCTACCTTCACCTGAAAAAATTAAAATACTTAAAATTCAAATTATTGGCAAATAGAAGACGCTAGTTATGAAAAGATGTATAAGACATAAAGATGATTACAATGACTAGCATCATATGAATCACCTCATCATCCTTAATCGGTGTAACTCTACCAGGCCTAGCCATGTACCCTTCTTTAAAACAACAAAGTTTTAAATGAAAATTTAAGCAACAAGAATTTAGAAATGAAACAAGAAGAATCTACTTCAATCTAGAAATGAAACTCAAATAACTATATCAAAATGAAACAACAAGAAATATAAAAAACTAAAAGTAAAACTCAAAACAATGAACAATGCATTCATTTAAAAATCAGAAAATAAAATAAAAAAATAGTGAGAAACCCTACCTTTTGCTTGAAAAATCCATTGAACAAGGTGAAGAATCTTCCTCCTCTTCTTCTTGCTCCTTGTCACTCCTCTTTGGCTTGCAATCACTCTTTTCACTCTTACAAACACTCTTTTATGAGCTCTTCACTCTTCTTCTTGTTGTTGCAAACACAAAAAAACCATAAAATGAATGCAAATGAAGCCCCATATGATTTTCTATCATTTTAGCACAAGAAGTGGGCCCCACATGACCTAGGGTTGAAAAACGACATACTAAACAATATTTTAATGTTGTGTTTTTTTTTTAAATTGCTTTATTTGTGTGCTTTGACGGGGGACGGCCGTGCGTCCCCTTTTGGGGTCGAGGGACGTTTTGGCGTCCTCGTTCCCAAAGGGGGACGTGGGGACGTTCTCGTGTCCCCGACAAATGGTGGCTGATGGGTGGCGCCGCTGGAAACGCGGGAACGACGTCCCCCCGTCCCGGGTGCGTTGGGGATTTTGGGGGGGGGGATGCGTCCCCGTCTTACGCTGGTTATTAGTTATTTGAATATTTGTGAACTCTCAATTGGCATTTAATATTTATCTTGATCAATGATGAAGTATCATACTATCAAATAATTTAATTTTTTATATTTCTTGCATTTCCTTGCATATCTATATATATGTATATACATACATACATGTATACATACATACATACATACATATATATATATATATATATATAAACACATCCAAAACCCCCAATTTTTTTTTTCGCGCATCCATGCACCCGATTCTCGCACCCGCATCCGCACTCGAATCAACAACTTAGTTAAGGCCATTAAAAAATTAATACTCATTATTTTGATGAACCGTCTAAACCATGGAGTCAACCACTACATCCTCTGTCCGTATGACTGCTTTACTAAAAATAGAAATGACCCTTCTCGATCAACCTATGACTTACTATAAATAGTATGGCAAACGGAGCCTTGGAAATACCAAACGAAAGCCAGAACTGGAAACCACTGAAGTCTGGAGATGATACAAGCCTCAGGAGATCCTCTATCCCAACTCATCAACCTACGAGGGTCAGAAAAATAGGCTAATCATCCAAAATCCATGTCTGCTAAAAAGGGGACATTACAATTGTTGAGGACTTGTCCTTGGATTCAAATGTCTACAACATCCCAAATGACAGTTAATGATGTCCATGGATTTGAGCTGCCATAGTGCTATTTTGCTTTTTTTTAGACTACAGGAATCGGGTATAGCACTCCCTATAAACTATAGTGTGTTGGGTAAACTTTTTAACGTGATTGGTGATGCTAGCACGACACATCCTCCGGTACCACGTGGGCTAGGGGGAGACTAGACCTTTTGACTGTGTGCTTTACCACAGGAAAATAGTTCTATTGTGCTTAATTACTCATATTGTTTCACAAATATTGTGAGTCATTTATCATATAATGTGAATGCACCCTTTGGCTTGACAGAAATGAACTTCATTTATGATAAAAATTCTGATTTGTGAATGTTATGTGGATGGAACTCCTTACTGCAACATTCCTATGAACAATCTCCTGAATCATGATCAATTCTTGGTATGTCTTTGATAAATAGTCACAAATCACATATTTTATTGCCTAGGGTTTTTTAAACTAAGAACTCAAAGTCTTTTCTTTAGTAGGTAATAATACTCTATTTTTAATAGAACAACATGAAAGAAATTGAGTTAAAAATCTTAATGTGAAGTCTTGTTAGAAAAATTGTATAAAGGTATTTTTATCACTTGCATTTGCTACTTTATTGATCCCAAAGCTCAACAATCCAATGATACAATGGGAATGATCTCAAAGTGTGGGACCCTTGCCATTGAGATCATACTTGTAGAGAAGGCCAACTCCTTTTATATTAAGATGCAAAGTGTTTGACCAACTCAACAAATTAAGCCTAAAACCTAATTGCATTCTGCCGTTCTTTTAGGAAAAATGGAGAGAACAATGCATCAAAGGGAAAGAGGTGATGTGCCAAGATTTAATGAGTATTCTCTTTGCTCACAACAGCACAAAGGACCAACAAAATGGCCTAAATTCATACAGGTCTCCATTTATCAGCTCTTTTGGATGGTATGGAGGTAGGAGATTTAACAGATACTGGGTGGGAAGGAAATATACAACTGATTTTTTAAATCTTTTATGTACATACATCTATAGAATAATAACAAAACTCATTAAAAAATGAAGGTAAGCAGGATTTACACAATACATTAGAATCAAGAAGAGGTGAAACAAAGTGATTTTTACTGAATCAGAGGCATGGAGCCTATTTACAATAGTATAAATGCAAACAATGGAAGTTTTTTAGTAGATAAACAAAAGCAAAAACTCCTTTTGAATGAATAAAAATTGGTACTAAATTTCCATGAGAAAAGACATCTAAGTCATGATGGAAAACATGTCACGGGGAAAACCCTAACTGCAAACTCTATCAATGTTGTCTAGACAAGTGTTCTTTACAAATCCAATTTGATCGGCTGGGAGGTGTGAAATATCATTCTTTGCACCCTTCCATACCTCTACATCAATGGTCCATGGGGTAGAGTGTAAAAATCTGGAAACACACCCAAGAAATCTCTTGAAACAATGGCTTGGAGATGGTGTGTCGGTCTTCAGGTTCGCATATAATAACTAAGGTAGTTGAGTGCTATTTTCTCCATTTGTATTCGTGCAAATCATCAAATCTGGTAGTTTTAGGTATTGAAGATGCATTAATGGAAAAAATGGTCAATTTGATGCATTTGTAGGTTCTAGAAGTGCAACTGGGCCTTTTGTGAAGAAAACCACCTAAACTACACCTTCGAGAAACTCACTTGGAACCCGATTTGTGGAAAAGGCTCGCGGAACTGAACTTGCCAACCTCGATAGCATTTGGTATCCAGTTTGGATGGAAAGTTCCATTGATGATGTTAGCAAAGGATGACGTTTAGTAAAGGATGACATTGGATTGGGATCTCTTGGGATGGAGGATGCCAACATCACGTTGGTAGGGGAGATGACATCAACAAGATGTTGGCATTGTAGTGTTTGCAGGAAAATGCAACCAAACAAGTTTGGAATGCAGTCGTGGAATGGTCCAACTTAGATGGGCAAGGGATCTCTATGGATGGGGATGACATTAGCAAAGCATCAACATTGGATGGTTTGCAAAAAAAACAAGTGAACCAAATGATCAACTTTGAAAGGGTTTAGCTCTAAGGGTGGCCAGGTTCTCGTAGGCATCAGATTTTTGCAAGAGCATAAGTATGCAAAAAATCCTAAAAAACAGGTCATGCCGGAAAAGGCAATTGAATTGGACTTGATAACCTAAGAGGAGAAGATCACTTGGACCTTGGGTTTTGGCAAACGGTTAACTTTAGTTATTTAGTTATTTTCTCCATTCTTTCTTCTTTTGTAGAGAGTACTAACCAGCCAGGACCTTGTGGTTAAAGCTAATAAGTAAATTAGACCTGGTCTGGTTGAATAAATAAAACCCGCAAGCCAAAATATCCCTTTCCTTAGATGATTTCAGTAAACTTTCAAAAGGACATGGCCTTTTCAGATGCTCAACTGTTATGAAATTTTAACATTGGGCCACTTAGATTGAACATTTTCTAAACAATGCATGATTGTTTGAGTGGAGAACTAAAACAAGTCAACATTTTGGGGATCTCTAGGGGGTTTGTTTGCTAAACACCAAAATTTAGTAGCCTTACCAGTCCATTGGGCATAGAGTCGTAGAAGCCCTGAAAACAAACTCAAAAAGGAGACTCTAAAAGTTACCAACAATTGATAGCCTCTGAGAATACACAACACAAAAAAACAAAACACAAAACTAACCTAAGGATGACAAACACACATTTTCCTTACGAAAATTCAACATGTATACAACAGTTGGCTGAAAATAAGACAAAACCTAACCTTAAGTAAGCTAACCAATAGGAGAATCACGTGAACAAAGTCGATACGTAGTATGCCAAAATAAATTCCTTTTTTGATCAGCTCAGGATGTTTCTCATGCTTATGGACAATTAACTAGGGATGGAGAGAGGATAGGTGTTTAATCAACTTTTGAAATGCTTCTCTTAGAATGAATACAAACTCACTCACCTACCTGAGCTGATTGTAAATGAATTTTTTCTTGATATGAACTAGGGATGGAGAGAGGATAGGTGTTTAATCAGCTTTCGAAATGCTTCTCTAAGAATGAATACAAACTCACTCACCTACCTGAGCTGATTGCAAATGAATTTTTTCTTGATATGAATAGGTAAACCGCCTTTGCCCCTCTTGATGCTCATTTTCATGCTCAGGATGAAGCACAATGTGTGGTGTCCCCTTGGTCTCCAATTGGACAAGATGCCTAGTAGGACATCATTGTGCATAGGCAATGTTCAAATAATCAATGCTGAATTCATATTTATGCTCCGTATCTTATACTATCTTGCTGGTTAGAATGGTATGATTCTTGTGACCTATTTGAAAATTTTTCTCGTGTTCTTGCTACTAATATTTTTTGATTTAGGAGATGTTGGCTTGATATGTAATCTTGAGAAAAAGTCTCCTAGCCTGTCCTAGAAAAGGTCTTCATCAAGTCCCTCCTTACTCTCTCCACAACATAACTTGTCTTGATGGTTTGAAGAAACATCACGGTCCTTTCCTTGGAGTTTAGGTTCTTGTTTGACATCTTGTTCAACTTGACGGGTAACTTCATGTATATCAACCTTTCCATCCTTAAAAAAAACTCTACCTATGTTCTTCATTCTCACACTTGTTTTGAAGGACCAACAACTCACCATGGTCATTAATACCCTCTTGCTACTTCATATCTTTTATTGATGTGGGCATTAATATGCTCTCTTCATCCTTGTCGACAAGGAAAAGAAGTTGATCAAACAAGAGCATCAACTCCTTAATTTTATTATTACTCACTTGCTTAGTGTTTTGTTTTAGTTCATTATGCTCATTTTCATCTTGCAATATGTAAGAACCCCCCCGTGGCTCTAACTTTGACAAACATTGAACTGTGGTTTAATTTTGGATGTTTTACAATTTGTCAAACACTCTGCAGGCAAGATCTGATACCACTGTAAGAACCCTTGCTGGTTCTAACTCTACCAGACCACTAAATTACTATGCAATGATATATTTGACTGATTGTTTTGGAATAAATATGCAATTTCTTGAATCTTTTAAATGGATGCCAGGCAAGAATAAACTTATGTAATTTTTTTTGAACTTTCAAAAGTGTTGCCAGGCAAGAATATAAACTTTGCAAGAAATAACAAACTGAAATAAAGTTCAATTATATGAGTGCTGCAATTGAATTTCATTATTTATATCTTCATATACAATGATAAAAAACACCCTATTCATACCTGGAATTTGCACCAACTCTTTTATAGTGAAATCTGGAATTAATAGCAGCAAGGTAAAAAGCTTGAAGTCTGATCAACAATGGCTGCAACAATGAAGCTACATGTCTGCAATAGATGAGACTTCAAAGATATACACAAACCCTTGATATTTCTTCACCAATAAATCGAATCATGGCCTCTGAGTAAAGTCATCGCCATTTTGCACAATTCATTGGATATTATACCAATTCAAAGTGCTGAAAATTATGAAGAATTCCCAATTCTCCAAGCTGAAACTTCTTAAACCCTTGTCTCCAAATTCTCTTCACACAATTCAATAATATCAAATGCATAGAATGAATGAATTTTCTCTTGCCTTGGCTTTTTATAATTCTCCAAGAGAAATAGATATGTATCTTCATAAATACACTTCTCAAAACTTAAAAATATTTAGCTTTTGTTGCACTTGCTTTTGATGTATTTGAAATATAATATTTAATTATATTTCTCTCCATTTGGTGCACAATGAAATAATATAAAGTATACTTTATTAAACACTTATATCTCCCTTTTTAAATAACACTATCACTTATATAAAGTATACTTTTAAAACATTTAAAACTCCCTTTTAAATAAAGTCCACTTAAACCATAAAGTTATATTATATCATTGTGATGCACTTTATTAAATGACTTTTAAGTCATTAAGTGGCCCCATTCACATAAAGTGAAAATATAACTTAATAATTGCACTTTATCATTAATTATTAATAAAGTATTACTTTATCAATAATTAAAATAAGATAACTCCAAAAATAATAATTATTTCTTGTTTCCGTCTGAATCTGGGAGCTAACCATTGTATCCATTGTGTATCTAACTACCTTACTAAAAATAGTAAGGGTGCCTCTCTAACATCCACTGACTTACTATAAATAGTATGTCCCTGAAACTGAGCCAACCGACGAATGAATTAATCACTGTGCATACCATGAGTCTGGTTGCCCCTGTCAAAAATAACTCTGATCATAATTTGACTTACTATAAATAGTAAGTCCCAAACTGGAAGCTCTGTCAATGTCACCACAACTCCACACTGCTAGTAAACTGTCCAAGTGCCCTGCTAAAGCTAGAAACTCTGACTTACCCAAAATAAACACTTATTATAAATAACAAGTGTGCTGATTTGACTCAAACGAAGAGCAATCGTGAATATCACTGACCTCTGGAGTAGGAACTAGCCACTCGCTCAACCAACTAAGACCCCCTATCCATAACATTAGCTTGCGAGGGTCGCAATGATGGGCTAACACCTCGCCCTCAGACACTGGCTAAAAAGGGGACATTACACAATAGGTCTGATCTTTTAGTCTTCATGACATGTGAGGACTTGCAAATGACGAGTTACTCTTCTTTTTTCTTAAACAACTCCCTCTCTAACTCATTAAACAAGTTAGTTTGCCAAATAATAGGGTTCCACCTTTGAAAAGTGCAAAGGTGCTAGGACAAGAAAATTGATTTGGCAGGGGAATCTGAAGGGATCAAGGTGTTTCTTGAAGATGAATAGGATTTTGGGAGGGATGTTGTTGTGGGACAACAAACTGATCTTGCACAAGAATAGACTTTTGCAAGGGACAAGGACCTCAAAAAATTGTAATTTTGAAACTATGAATGGAGAAGGTTGATTGAGTTTCTTGCCTTATTTGTTCTTCCTTAGCTACAATCCACCTAGCAAGACGTTCCTCCTCATACTTTCTTTGTGTCTCCATCTCTTGTTGGTGAAAGTAAGCTTGATAACCAAGTACTTCCTATCGTAAGTTATACTCCCTTTCTCTTTCAACAACCTTTAATTCTTGAAAATCTAACAACATATCTTTTAGGTTACCAATTTCTATGTTTTCAATATTTTGGGGTTGACTAGGCAGATAAACATACTGATTGGGAATGAAATAGGCTTCTTGAGGATGGTCATAAGCATGGGTAGTTTGCCAAGAAGGCTAAGTAGGAATGGGTGGGAGGTAGGCACTAGGAAAATGTTGATAGCTTGTTATAGCAATGCAATTTAGGATAAAACTAGGAGCATTCTTAGCTTGGTATGTCTGACATCGAGGTATAAAAATTGCATCTTCACAAAATGGAGGGGAAAATATGTATTTTCCATGATATTTCGACATACTAGAGCATCCAAGGGAGCTAGGAATCCTTGATTGTCTTTGAGCATTTGGACTACTTACAACCAATAGATTTGATCTTGGAGTTGCCATGGTGTTGAAGAAAACTACCTTAAAGGCAAGATACATTTAAGAACACACCAAAATTCTTAAATGGATGATATTAGGATCATCAAATTGGTCCTACCAAGTGTTCAACAACTATTGTTACTTGGATTTGCACTTTGTTGATCCCGAAGCTCAACAATTCAATGATACAATGTGAACGTCTCAAGGTGTGGCCGACATATCACATTTCACTTGTTTTACATTTCACATATGACACCAATCACATATGACTCATATCACTTGTTTTACATTTCACATATGTATTTCTGGATTTCTAGATGTAATATAGAAAAGGTTATGGCATCCTTTTCAACCATAGGACTAAGGGTCAAATAGGTTTCAAGTGTTTGGATCCATGCATGGGTCATGATCTTTCTTGACCCATCAAAGTTGGGAACGCTCAACTTCCCTATTTTGTTTTGAATATCTTGGTTTGGGCGATTATTTCTCATTCTAGAAATGGTTTTCATCTTGCCTCCACAAAATGCCTTGAAGGAGATGCTCCTTTTTGCCCTAGGATCAAGTCTCGCATATTCTATGGTGAGGTCTCCCATGTTTGGGTTATTAACTTCTTCATCTTCCTTCGGAAACCTTTCCCTAGGTATAAAGGGTGGCAAGAATGTCTCAGGGGTTGTTCTTGAGGCAGCCTCATCGTCACTTATAGATTGGCTAGAGTTTGTATTCCAACCATTCCCTTGGTTGGTTCTTAATTGGTGCTTATGTGTTGTAGCATTTGGAGCATAGCTTCGTTTGTTTTCTCATTTCTTTCCATGAAAGCCCTGAATTCCTGTTCCATTTAAAGGCTCTTTGTATTGTTTTGGGAGGTAACCTTTCTTTTTTCCCTTCCTAGAGCCCTTATTGCTCGTTGGCTAAGTTGCATGAACTAGTTCCCTTCAGATTGGCAGGAACATGCTTCGATACCACTGTAATGTCCCCTGTCAGATTTCTTTGTAATATCGGGACAATGTTCTTACCACTTTATTGCAAGAGACTTCTTCCTATTAAGACCTTTACTCTCAATAGTTATCTTGATAAACCCTGTCTTATAGGTCTGGTATGTATATGGAATGTAATTGTAATGAACTACTGATATATAAGTTAGATCCCAAATATATTAATATATGTTAAAATATACTATAATTGCAAGGGATATCTGATCTACAAGATGGATATATCAATGACTTATCCTATCTCTATGGATCTTGTAATATGCAGTATGAAAGGATTATCTTGATGCCAATATTTTGATCAAACAGCTGCTCAATTGTTAATGTAAATGATGTCTTATGATGTGAGAGCAGTAGTCAGATCTGCAATATATAATCCTTATTGGTATGCTGATTGCTTGTATGCCAACATGATATAGTGTTGTTTGTATCTAATTCTAAATGCCAATCTGATATTTAAAGTTTATACTATATTAATCTAGAAGTGGAAGTTTTGTACCAATCTGAGAAGGTTGGATATCTTATCAGATTTGGTGTGGCTGTAGCAATACACAAACAGCTTCGTTTCAGCCAGTAATTGCTGCTAATGAATAGAACCTATGAAATTCTGAAACTTGGTTCCAAATAATGATTTGAACTCTGATCTGAGAATGAAGTATTTGCTAGGTAAAAATATATGCAATGATCCGCTAATGAAGGACTGCCAATCCTCTTCAATCTTTAATTTCTTAAGACACCGATCTGAGATTGTAGTGCTTGCCCTTATTAATCTGAATATACGTATAAGAATATATGTTTTCAGCAAGTAATGGTTCCTCCATCCCATGGGAATCCATTCCCATTTATACTCCAATGACGTCTCTTTAGGGAGACATGTCATTTGATTTTTTTTTTTTTCTAATTACCATCAGTCATATTTGTAATTAAAATTTAAATGTTAAACATTATTTTACTTGGTTAAAATGATTATATAGTACAATATTATATATTTATCTATTTTTATATTTTATTATTATTATTTACTTATGTTGAACTAAATAATAATTATATTATATTTATTATGCTATATTAATTAATATTTATTATTATTATTTTAGTAATATAGTTAATTTAATAATAAATTATATTACAATTTATCATAATTTATTCGTCCATTAATTTATTTTTATTATTTATTATTAAATCCTATTCTAGAAAGGGGACATTACAGGATTGAGGATGTCTCATGGAGATGAAGATGAGCAATCAACAAAGCATGAGTAGAATTTGAGCATGGTAGCATGAAATTCAAACTTTTTACAAAACAGATCTGAAAAGATTAAGTAAAAGCATGCATTTGCCAAGTGAAGGGAATCAAATTACAAGTATGGGGATTGAGTCAAAAACAATGGGAATCAAGTTGGAAATCAACCAAATTCTGGAAGAGCAAGTGAAAAGTTTGATGTTTGAGTGAAGGGGAGGTAGTTAGCAACTTTGGCAACCTGGCCTAAGATAGTGCAGATTCCATCTCACCTTGGACAGGGCTGTCCAAGGGGAGTACGGATTCCGCACTTACCTTGTACAAGGATGTCCAAGCCCACTTAATTTCCACCTAGAGGCACCTTTTTTGAATTATGATTGAACATCTTTGCCAATTGGGATCTAATCCAATTTTGAAAGGATAATTTTTTCCACTGAAAAGCATAAAAATCAGATCCAGATCCCCAATTTCAGAATGAAATCAAGAACATGAAAGACCACCTCATTGCAATCTAAGGTAAGTTCAAGTTTAAAAATGAAAGGGCAGAATAAAACGAAGTTATGAAAGTTTTACGAAAGGTAAGCTTGGAGCTTGTCCAAGGGAGGTGCGGAGTCTGCACTACCCTTGGACAAGGCTGCCCAAGGATAGTGCGGAATCCGCACTTGCCTTGGACACTTGTGTCCAACATACCCCAAATTTCCGGCCTGTGGTTTTGGTGAAACTTTGATGCCAAGTCAGTCCCCATCGTGAGTATAAGCATTTCAATTTGTAATCAGGCCTTTGCACCATAAAATAAGATCCAGACTGGAATGGAAATTTATCTATGAGAATGCAAAATCAGATCTTGAATCGAAGAGGAATTCATGCTTAATTTTCCCATTTCAAAGTGAAATGAGTGATCCAAGGTGTGTTTCACATCTGAAATGGCGAGGTAAAAGGTAAGACAGTTTGTTTCATAAAAGAGAGCATAAAAAAAAGTTAAGAGGACAAGCTTAGATGCTGTCCAAGGGAGGAGTGGAATCCACTCCCACCTTGGACAAAGCTGTCCATGGCGAGGTAAAAGGTAAGACAGTTTGTTTCATAAAAGAGAGCATAAAAAAAAGTTAAGAGGACAAGCTTATATGCTGTCCAAGGGAGGAGTGGAATCCACTCCCACCTTGGACAAAGCTGTCCAAGGAGGAGGTGGAATCTGCACCTGCCTTGGACCCCATTGTCCAACACCCATCTGATTTTCACCAGCTTATAAACTTCCAATTCAAACTTAAGATGCAATCTGCCACGCTCAAATTTGCTTTTCTTTTACAACTGCATGTCGAAATAGTTTAAAATGGGCTAAAAATAGGAATTTTCAAGTTAATTTGAGGGTGGAAATGCAAAGTTTATATCTATTTCATGGGCTTATTGCATTCATCGCTATTGTTTTGCAAGGTAACTATGGAAGAAAGGGATGGTTCAAGACAAAAGTCAGAGTGAAGATACAAATCCAAGTTTAAAATTCAAGTGGCAAGATGGAATCCAAAGAGCAAAGAGCAAAGAGAATGCACAATTTTACAAGGCTACAAGTGGAGGAAATCATCTCTAACTTGGATTTCCAAGTTCTCTTTAAAGAATCCAACTACATGAAGTACCTCATCATTCAGAATGCCAAAGTGTATAAATTAAGATTTCAAGTACAAGTTCAAGAGCATGTCATCGGGAAGATTTTCAAAACCAAGAGGAAATAGAGAAAAGTTATGAAGGTGAAGCAATTCGGGAATATATGCCATCCCAATCTATTGAAGGCTTGATAATGTGGATTATTAAGAGACGTTTTCTAAGGAATTAATCAAGTTTATAAGATGAGCATGCTAAGGTGGCGCCCATTCATCTTCAACCAATCAGAAGGCTCCAGTTGCACGTGTCCAAGCTCATTCAATCAAATCATGCAAGTGTACATGTGGAGTCCACCTAATATCTCTACCTAACCAATTTTCTAATTGGTCAATCAAAGCATTGTAATTTTCTCATTGGCCCACAAGGTGGTGCTACATTGTAATTGGTAAAACATTTAATGCCCTTGATCTTGAATCGATCATGGTCCTTCATTGTATTTGAACGACTATAAAAGGCGCCTTATCATTTGTAAGGAGAGACTTGGAGAGATTGTTGCAATAGTACTATCAAAATTGGTCATAATTCATTATTGGTCTTCATGGTGGATTACTTGTATTATTTTGGAGCATTCCATGGTTTCTACATTTCCTCGCTTAGAGTAAGATTTTGTTTATGTTGAACAGAAGTAGAAGTAGATGAATAGAAGATATTGTTGATTGGTGAATTAATGGTTAGGACAGTGTCCATACTTATGATATTTGCTGATTGCAAGTATCAGTGTAAGGTTAGTCTGGGCCTAATAACAAGCATCTAACTTCAATTGGAAATGTTCATTTGGATTGTGCCATAATTGGGTATTTGAAGGATTATTGACAATTTGAACATCATTCCCGCATCCTTAGAAGCAAATACCCTCTGCATAGTTGATTTGGTGAAGCGAGGACTAGTTAAGGTCTCACCTCATCATCAATGATCTCCTGCATTGTTAGAGTTAGATTAGATTTCTCGACCCTTTATCCATTTGCAGTTTGTTTGATTAGAAGTAGTTAAAGAGCGATCATTGCTAAATCATTCACAATTGTAAAGTTGATATCCGTTGAATGAACTAGCGTAAGTCCCCAAATGATAGTAGCATACCACATCATTACAACTGAGTGAAAGTCCACAACTAGAAGGAACCTTGGGGTTGTCTCATTCAATGACACATTCATATACATTGTTTAGCATATGAGCTTATTTGTTCAAGAGAGTTGGAGATTTGGTGTTTCTTTTGGAATACTAAGTATTTGATTTTGTATGTTGAAGTGGTTATAAAACTTGCATCAACAGGACCCCCTCTTTTCGCTGTGGTAGTTAGTTGTTGTCAGTAGTTGTTTTGTTTTAGTTGCAGCTTGGCAACATTTCGAGGTCTTGAAGGTTTTAGAAGTCCAAGTCTTAGGAAGATTGAGGCGAAAAGTTGTCTTGGGTGTGAGTCAAAGCCTTATAGGAGATGGAGGATTTTCAGTTGTAGGTCAAGTTCCGAGCCCTTGGTCGAATTCCTCACCAACTTGGTGGAAGAGCCTAGCCATATCATGATTTCCACTCAACTTGCAAAGCTCTCGAACTCGAGGCTTTTCCCCATGAGTGTGAAGAGCAAAGATCGAAATGAAAAACCATGCAAGTAAAAGTTGAATTTGGGAGTCGTTGAAAAGTTTGAAGTGAAATTAAAATGCAAGGGAAGAAACTCAAAATTTGGAGAAGAAAACATGTTTGAAAATTAGGAAAAATTGAAAGAGCATTCAAGTTTAAAGAGCCCAAGGAGAGGCTAGAGCCCCAAGATGGCATGAAATACGATCTCCACTCCTAGAATATGTAATCAAACAAAGGGAAACAATTAAATCAGGTTGGCTGGGAATTGATGTTTTCAATGTTGGAACTATGAAATCAAGTGAATGGCTAATTGTATTTCAAGGGAAATAAAAAATAGAGCAAGGCAAAAGACATTAATCCTTTCAACACTTATACATTTTTGAGCATCAACATTTAGTCTTGAGCCCAAGACAATGTCAAATTCCAATCAGCTTGGAGCCCAACTAGGGGGTGATTTTCGCAAGACATTGAATGGAGCCTGAGGACATGTATTTTTTCCGCTATCATTTGGTGAAAGAGCCCAAAGATTACATTTTCTGCTCTTGCACTTGAATCCTGCCCAAACACATGACATTTTTTGCTTAGTTGGATTTGGAGTCCAAGAAGGCTCTCATTTCTGCACTTCCTAAAGCATGAGCCCGAGAGATAGTCGATTTCCACAGTGGTTAATGATAGCGCCCAAGAGCATGACAATTTCCGCTGGCATATAGAGCCCAAGAGGGCTACAAATTCTGCCAAAGTTCAAGGAGCCCGAGAAGAGGTCATTTTCTACAAAGATTTTTTAGAGCTCAAGGAGGGCATGATTCCTAAACTTGCCCAAGCACATAGCAAATTCCACTCCAACACTTGTTTCATAAGCCCAAAGACTAGGAGATTTTCGATCAGGTTGAACTTGAAGCCCAACACCTCTTTAAATTTTGCCTTGCCTTAGCAACATTTTCTCAAGTGCACGAAACTAAATTGGCCTTTCCAAAAGCAAAATCTAGGTGATGCATTTCAAAATCTAGGCATGTATGGGAGTTGTTAAGCCTTTTGATCCAACCACCATGTAATATTTCAGGCCTTAGCAAAATTTGAGACAAGATTGGGTGAACAACTAAATTGGATTTGTGTATGCAAGAAGGAATTCAAGCTAGTGATGGAAGAGGGTCGAGTTGTTTAAGTGAAATCTGCAAGCGCCTTAGGCATGAGCCCAAGGCAAGTCATAATTTCGACCTCCTTGGGGCTCCATCCTCTCAAGCACTAGTCAATTTTCGCTTCCTTTTGCTTGCACTTTCAAACAAGAATAAGATCGGTCTTAAAGTGAAAATACTAAGTTGCAAATCTGCAAGGGCATAATAGAAAACCAAAACATAAAATCTCTCAAGGACTCAATTCTTGCAACCTGAAATCACATGACTTGCTCGAAGTTTTGTAAAATGAAATTGAAAGATCAAAATTTAGAAATCAGAAAAGTTGCAAGTATTTGATTTTGACTACGTTCATTGTTATGAACTTAACATAAGTTTCTTTCTTGTTTTGCAAGGTGAAATGGAGGTGATCATGACACTCAAGCGGGTGGATAAATGAGGGGCCATATGGGGTTTCAAGTGAAGGTGGCTTCCAACACGAGGATAACAAGCAAGATGGCATGGAGTTTGACATTTCATATGCAAAGATGAGATTCAAGCACGAGTTCTCCATAATTATAACATCAAGGAAAGCATAGAGACCTTGAGCATCAACAATTCACAAGCTATTCATCAAGTAGGCAAGAGGATTTGGAGATGGAAACCAAAAGTGAAAATGAAGGAGATTATCGCAATCTTTTCCTCCGGAAATCCAAGATCAATTAAGAATGATCCAACTGCATGAAGTACCTCATCACTTCTAAAAGGCCAAGACATCAAAATTTCAAGTACAAGCAAGTTCAAAAAATTATATCATTGAGAAGATTTCAAGATAAAAATGATGGAGAAGGTTCATGAAGATGAAGCAATTTGGGAATGAGCCATCGCAATTAATTGAAGGCTTGAAGATGTTGAGTATCAAGAGATATTGCTAGAGATACAAAGACTTCTCTATGATGATGGAGAAAAGGAATTGAAGTTTATAAGATAAGCATCCTAAGGTGGTGCCCATTCGTCTTCAACGAATTAGAAGATTCTTGTTTCATGTGTCCATGTTCATTCAATCAAATTGTTCCAAGTGTCCATGTGGAGTCCACTTGATATCTCTACCTAACAAATTTTCTCATTGGCTCACAAATTGGTGCCCAATTGTAATTGGATGACATTTAATGCTTGTAGCTAGTAGTTGCATTAGGGTTGTATTGGAATGATCTTGGCCTTTGATCTCAAATTAATCTTCGTCGTTCATTGTATTTGGAGCCTCTATAAAATGCTAACTGAAATCATTTGTAAAGAGGAGGCTTGGAGAAGTTGTTGCTATAATGCTGCCAAAGTAATTATAGATTCATTGTTGAATACATGGTGAATTACTTGTGTTATTTTGGAGTGTTACATGGTATCTACATTTCCTCACTTAGAGTAGGATTTATTTGTGTTGAGTAGATGTAGTTGAGTAGATGAATGGAAGATATTATTGTTCTTGAATTAATGGTGAAACTTATGTTCATACTTTTGGTACTTGTGGATTTCAAGTAACAATGTGAAGTTGGTCTGAACTTATTACGAACATTTAATTTCAATTGGAGATGTTCATTTGGATTGCACCATCATTAGGTATTTGAATGAGTGTCGACAATATGAAAATCATCCATGCATCCTTCGAAGATTGTACTCTACCTTGCGTAGTTGATTTGGCGAAGCAAGGATTGGTTTAGTCTCACCTCACCGTCAATAGTTTCTTATTGTACATGGAGAAAAGGGAAGCAATGCAAAGGGGTAGATTACTCTTTTCTAACTTGCACACTCGGAAGGAAGATGACCCAATAGGCTCAAGTAGGACCTAAGTGCTGAATGTGACAATGATTCTTTGCTAAAAATGTGTAAATAGAAAATGGAAAGAGGAAAGATGCAATGCAGAAGGCAAAATAGACAAATAGAGACAAAACTGGAAATAACAGACTGATAACTAATTGCCAGAAACTAGAAATGAGCTGAATCGGGGTCCAAACGACTATACTGACCTTGGATTTCATTTTGGACTAAAATCGTAGGGTACAAAACATTTCAAATGTTCTGTACCTGGGAGCAAAACGTTTATGACGTTCTGTTCTAGGCACTTTTAGTTGAAACTTTCGGGGACTCTCCGACTGTTCCCGAATTGCACGGAAAACTTCTGACAACTTTGTAACTTGTTACTACACACAGAAAAACGGGGAAAAGGTTGGGTAAAAGGGGTTTGCCTTGGTGAAATCCCTATTTAGGAATCAACCTTGAAAATGAAAGGAAATTGCATAAAGAAAAGTATGTAAAAAGGTAAATGTTTGATTCACCTTGCATAAACTTCCATGGAGGAATGTAAAAATTGCTCATACACATGAAGATATTTGAATGTGCTTGAATTCAAGGAGTTGACCTTGGAATGTAGAAGAGAATCAAGGATGCCCTCACAAATGCATGGATCTATGAACGCCACCCCTAGATCTTCAATGTAGATATGCTTGATAATGACTTGCAATGAAGGAGAGATGAATGCAGATGGAAGGAAGGATCTTCTTGTTTGATTGAGAACTCCTCTACTTGGCCACCATGGGAGAGAAGCTTGCTTCAATGGAGAAGATTGTGTTGGAATTGACTTGGATGATTGAGAAGAAACTAGATCTTGGATGCTTGCCTTCAAATCTTGAATCGAATTGCTTGAATGCCTTATCAAAACTTTATTGCACTTGATAATGGATCTTAGTTACCAAAATGAGGAGAGATAGGGTGTTTATATACTTCATCCATCATTTCGGGATTCTAAAATAATCCAAGCCGACCACGAATTCTAATTTCCCACTAAAATCTTGACATAGGGCTCTAGGACAAATTTGGGCCAAAACAAGTAGGAACATAAGGTCTCAAATGTTATGTTCATGGGTACATAACGTTTGAAACATTATGTACCTAGGGGAAAAGCTGTGGGAAAAGAAGAATTAGGTTGCTAGGATCAAGCGTAACGGACATCAGATCTGAAAATCACCAAAATGGGGCCTAATAGAGCATCCAATTATGGGTGCTAACTTTTTAGGATGGTACACGAGTTAGCTTAGCTTTCCAAAATTCGTTTCTGTTTGCAATTTGTTTTGTTAGAAGTAATTGAAGAGCCTAAATTGTCAAATCATTTGCATTTGCAAAATTGATATATTATCCATTGAATGAATGGTGTAAGTCCCCGCGTGGTTACCAACAAATCACATCATAAAAATGAGTTGTGTCTAACGAGAATAGGAACCTTGGAGTCGCTTCTATGATCTTTCTTTGCAATCTTTAGCATAAATGCTTTTGTTCAAGAGAGGATTTGATATTTTGTGTTTCATCTTGGAATACTAAGTGTTTCATCTTGCATGTTGGAGTGGTCACAAAACTCACATCAACAATACCCATAACAAAGAATAAGAATATTAAACATTCATTGAGCCTAGTTGAAGTAAGTTATGTTGGGAAAATTATTGTTAGTGTTCACATATTTGTTAAATTTATTAGTTACATAGTTTGTTTAATATGTTATTTGATTAGTGGTTGTATGTTGAGTTGGTAAAACAACTCAATCTATTTAGGAATATTGTTTCCTAAATAATAGGATATGGAAATCCTATATATAATCCTATCTATTTGAATGAAAAGGGTGAAGCACGAATTATATTGTTTATTTATTCATGCTTCTGTCTCTGCCCATATTTCTAAAATGGTATAAGAGCAGATTTACGGTTGATGAGATTATCTCCAACCCAATTATGTGGAATTCGTCTCTTGTACTATGTATTATTTATTTTATTTAATAGTTTATTTGATATTTTAGGAATATCAAATATACTTGCTCATCGGCTGAGATCTGGTTTTCTCCGAGAAGGTGAATTGTTGAGCCTTATTCTGTTATTCAAAGGGCTAATTTGGAGTGGATTGGCTATTGTCTATGTGGGTTGTGTGCAATTCTCACTAGTCGGTGTTTTGAGAGCCATTGTTCGTGGCAGCTCGTAAGCATTGTTCTACATGGGTACTACCTCACATTGAAGGAGTAATAAATTATTCAAGAGAGGTTAGAAGTAAATAATTTTCTTTTTATTATTTTTTAAAAATGTCAATAGGGTTTAGTTTGTCATATTGTTTTTAAGATCTAGATTTTTTTGTTAAAGAGTTAATGTGTCAAAAAATAATAATTAAAAGTATTTCAATTGTAATTTGAGTGCGTGATCGGTGGTACCCGACACTCCTTGTAAGAATTTCACATCAAGGGGGGATGATATATTATTTCCTCACAATTGATGAAATGAGCCTTAAAGTACAAATTTGCTCATTAAGTAGCAAATCAATTGGAGGATGGAGTCATCGGAGGCTGGAGGACAACCAACGACCTCTCGTTAGTCTCCAACGACGCGGCTGTGCAACTGATCTGGTAACCAGTGTGCAGTCTGTTTTCAATTTTTGGTGTGGATTTTAGTTTTTCAGATTTTCCGTGTGGTGTGTAGATACTGGAAAATATGATTATATTGTAGAGCAAATGACTGCAGAGATCCTCTTACTGCGAAGATCCTCTGAGTGCCATACTTAGTTGGAAGATGGTCGACTAGTGAATACGTTCAAGGGCAAATAATAGCCATGTGCAACAAGATCCAGACAATAGTATGCAGTATGATATGATTTTCTTTTCAGTATTCCTGTTTGTGTGAATAAATGGAATTTCATATTGTGGGGNGGGGAATAATAACCAATGTTCCATTCCCATTTCGTACCAAAATGGCTAAAGTCAAAGGCAACTTCGAGTGGCAGTGGCAGTTGTCTATGTTGTTCGAGATCGAGTGGCAGCAATCGATAACAGTGACTACAATTAAGAACATTGTGTTTTTATGGAATGTAATGTGAAATCTTTTCTAGTATGGGTTTTCCATATTTGTGATATGTATTGTGATTTCTGACTTCCCCGATGTTCAAGCATAGTGGCGAACAAAAGCACTAGAGTAAATTAGTTCATGGATCTTGAAAGGGTTTGTGGGAGGATCCAGAAAACCACATGATGTGGACAGATGGTGGAGGTTCCTGTTCATGTCAATTAAAATTATTTCATTTGTAATTGGAGTGCGTGATCGGTGGTACTCGACACTCCTTGTAAGAATTTCACATCAAGGGGGGAGGATATATTATTTCCTCACAATTGATGAAATGAGCCTTAAAGTACAAATTTGCTCATTAAGTAGCAAATAAATTGGAGGATGAAGGCATCGGAGGCTGGAGGACAACCAGCGACCTCTCGTTAGTCGCCAACGACGCGGCTGTGCAACTGATCTGGTAACCAGTGTGCAGTCTGTTTTCAATTTTTGGTGTGGATTTTAGTTTTTCAGATTTTTCGTGTGGTGTGTAGATACTGGAAAATATGATTATATTGTAGAGCAAATGACTGCAGAGATCCTCTTACTGCGAAGATCCTCTGAGTGCCATACTTCGTTGGAAGATGGTCGACTAGTGAATACGTTCAAGGGCAAATAATGGCCATGTGCAACAAGATCCAGACAATAGTATGCAGTATGATATGATTTTCTTTTCAGTATTCCTGTTTGTGTGAATAAATGGAATTTCACATTGTGGGGGGGGGGGGGGGGGAATAATAACCAATGTTCCATTCCCATTTCGTACCAAAACGGCTAAAGTCAAAGGCAACTTCGAGTGGCAGTGGCAATTGTCTATGTTGTTCGAGATCGAGTGGCAGCAATCGATAACAGTGACTACAATTAAGAACATTTTGTTTTTATGGAATGTAATGTGAAATCTTTTCTAGTATGGGTTTTCCATATTTGTGATATGTATGTTGATTTCTGACTTCCCCGATGTGCAAGCATAGTGGCGAACAAAAGCACTAGAGTAAATTAGTTCATGGATCTTGAAAGGGTTTGTGGGAGGATCCAGAAAACCACATGATGTAGACAGATGGTGGAGGTTCCTGTTCACGTCAAGGTTTGTGGTTATCTTGTTTAAAACCATGGGAGGAGAGAGCCTTTCTTTGGATCAAGGTCATGAGTCAGTTGGACATGCCACAGGGATGAGCATACTGTCGATGAAGGGTGTGAGTTCTAACCATGTTCACACTAAGGGGGGGAATGTTGGGAAAACTATTGTTAGTGTTCACATATTTGTTAAATTTATCAGTTACATAGTTTGTTTAATATGTTGTTTGATTAGTGGTCGTATGTTGAGTTGTTAAAACAACTTAGTCTATTTAGGAATATTGTTTCCTAAATAATAGGATATGGAAATCCATATACGCAACTTGTATTTGAATGAAAAGGGTGAAGCACGAATTATATTGTTTTAATTATTCATGCTTTAGTCTTTGCCCATATTTCTAAAATGTGTAATGATAGTTGAAATAGGTTTTTAACTCTCGAGAGTTTTGTGGGTTTAATTGTTGTGTTTTGTTATCTTTTGAATTAAAATTCTTGTCATATGAATAGTCTGCAAATTAGTATGAGATGTTAACTTTATTAAATATTGTTACCATCTACACACTATTATTTTTACATCCTTGGTGACTAGGTTGTGATTGAAGGGTGCCACGTTGTAAACGATGTCTTCCAGTGCATTATAGGCCTACTAATTAGAGCAGTAAGGGACCCCAACCTTTTAATGTTGTGCCTAGGGGTTGTTCATTCTTGTGAGCTAGCCACTTAAAACTTTACATGGTTTTGCATCAGGATATAACTTTTCCATATGGTGATTATGATTGTGGTTACATAAATGTAACTTCTTGTTTATGTATCTACTATAGTATAGTGTCTTGGTCCAGTGATACTTATGGTTTGTGCAAACAAAGAGAATTTCTTGTTAAGTGATCACCTGACCTCTATGTCAAGGAGATAAATCTATAGGATATTTTGGCATTTTCAATCTGAATTATGAATAATAGTTGGTGGAGTTTAATTTCAGGCCTTGATATCTTTAAATTGGAGTGTTATAGTACAAGTTGCTAATTGCGATGGTCATTATGTTGTTCTATTGACTATTAAATGTTAATGATTGAGGGGAATCTTTAATGAAACCTTGATTATAGGAACCTATGTGTATGTCTTTTGAGAGATTTTGTGAGGTGAACTAAATGTGACGTTAGTTCCATTTTAAAGTAGGCATGTAGGTAATCCTTGGGCAAAGGATGCTCCTATGACTCCAAAATTGTAAGGGATGGTTTTGGGGATAGCTCTAAGATTGGAGTTATTCTTAAACTTGTTTGGCCTTCTGTAACAAGATAGATTATAACAAATAAAATTCTAACACAATTTTCATCATAAAACTAATAAATTAAAATTTTCCCCTTCCTTCCATTTATAATTGGAATGAAAATGAATTCTCTTTCACATGATCATGAAAAACTATTCACTAACATATTTAAGTATTTTCAAGTGAACAAAAATAATAAACATCTAACAAATTTAACTACCTGCACACGAACTTGAATATTAACTAATTAACATATTCAACTGCTTTCACATAACTTGAAAAATAACTAAATAACATAATCAATTACTTTATCATTTCAAGGAATGCGTAAATAAGAAAGAAGATAATTATTGTTCTTTCTTCCATTTTGGAAATCTAATATAATTCTAATTATAATTGAGAGAGGGAGAGTATCATCGGGTGCTTTACCTCCCAACCATTGACCCACGGTTCTTTGGACAACTTCCAATTTGATGTGGCTCTACCTTACATCAAAGGTGTAGACACAGGGCAGGGTCTAATTGTCATCCGAGCCTATTGTTTAGAATCTACACTATTCATAGTTGGTCACACAATCTAGGTACCTCCTTAACTAGTATGACCCTTCTGACTAGACGTGTATTTCTGGTTCATGTGAATTGACAATTGCATGCATCTTGCATTTTGCTACCTTGGTTGAGGTTTATCATCATGCTAGCACTAACTCGTGTTGTCAGATTTCACCACCTCTACTTGACTTATGTAACAATGGAGTCCATTTGACTCTCTTGGTCTTAATGCCGTCACCAGGTTAACTACCATTGTCTACTGATATATCTTCTGACCTTCAAGGGATGGTGACCCCTAACAAGCAACTGCTAGTAGTTTACTATCTTAACAATCAAAATTACCTTCTAGGGAATGAGCCCTCCCCAACATACAATTTTTTTGTGCTAAATGAGATTTCATAATTGGCTATGCATGATTTCCTTCTTCAGCTCTTATAATTGAATGAGTACAATTTAACCATTCTTGCATCTGTATGGTTAATATATAATTTCTTTCCTTACTATTATGTTTTCAGTATAACGGAGGCTCTAGATTAAATCCTTGTATTTTATATAAGATTCAGACAAAGTGTCGTTAAAATGCCAAACATAGATTAGAGATAAGTGTCCTTTCCTAGCATGCATGCTTCTGAATTCTTTAATTGCAAAACAACTATAGGTCATTCCAGTTTCTTGATTATCTATATATAGTTCTTGATCAAGTGCTATGAAACAATGGGTCATATTGATTCATATGATTCATTGTATAGCATTAGATGTTCCACCTTGAGGATATATATACTTTTCCCTACGAACAATCATGTTGTCATTTCTAGATAGTGAAGGTTGTAGGTACCATGCATTGATCATCTACAAATTCAGTAAAAAGGCATTGACCAATAATGATATATTTCTCATTACTCATATGTAGATTCAATTAAATGGCATTGATTGTTGATAACGTCTTTTGCATTAATATGTAGATTAAATCAAATGACATTGATTGATAACATCTTTCACTTATATGCAGATTCAATTAGATGACAATGACTATTGATGACAAACTTCGCATTTCTAATATGTAGATTCAATCAAATGAAATCGATTATTGATAATATGTTTCATGCAAATGTATTTTAATCATAGAAATGAGACTCGGACACGGTGCGGACTTGGCAAGACTGACCCGACTTGGGACTCGATTTTTTTTTGCAAGACTCGGCAAAAAATTGGCAAAAAATCAATTTCTAACAAGTCTTGTCTAGAGCGAGTTCTTGGAGAGTTATGAGCCCTTGGGACTCGGCTAGGGTCATTTGGCTCGGGACTCACCAAGACTCGGAGGGTCCTAGAACTATGATTTCTATACATGATCGAACATTTAAATTTCAATCGATAAGTATTCATAACAAAATTTAAAATGAGTGTGGATTGGCTTGCCTAATCAATAAACAAAAGATGATTTCCTTGGCTTGATGTGGGAATTGTGATGGATCAACTAGCGATCCTTCCACTTGATAATGTAGGTGTAGGATGTATTTAAATCGAATGAAAAACAATCGTTGATGATTGATACCAACCTTGCTTAAGAATGAGCTGGTTGGAAGGGAGATTGCAGAGATGAAAAGAGTAACTGATCTTTGAGAATGAATAACGCAATATTGTCTTTGAGAATGAATAACACAATATGCAGAAAACAACGCGAGTGAGGAAGCTGCGAGAGTTAAAAGAGCTAAAGCCCAAAACTCCTCACTACAATTCTTTGTATTCCTCACCACAATACAATGAAATTCCTTGCAAGTTTTGGTGGCAAGGAGTTCCTCTGCCACCTTTCAAATGATTAAGCATTTCAGCTTATAGCCATATAGTTTGAATTGGAATTAATTCATACTTTAATAAATAAGTATATATGTATACACACACATATATGTGCTCGAGTTGCATGATTACATATTCCGATGTATGTGAATATATGTATATTTGTGTATATGCATACATACATTCATCCATTGGATTTCACGAATGTATGTATGTATATATACCTATTAGTATACATGCACATATGGTATTGTGTACGTCGCGCGTGCGTGTGTGTATGCTTAGGTAATCAAGAGGTTATTTACAAAATCGATAGAATCAATTGAATTTCTCAGATTATTAATCCAATTCTCATTTATATAAGATGAATGTTCTTATCGATATTGATTAGATTAATTTAAATAAAAAGATAAACAAGAGAAGGGTCTCCTAACCCTGCCATTGACAATTGGTGACTAAGGACCACCACCTGACCCTACAATTCTAGGTGACCAGACGACCAATGGTTACTTATCTCTAGGTACTAGGCTTAGATGACAACTTTGACCTTTCCTTGCGTCTGCATCCCCTCTCCCTAATGAAACTTTCCCTCTCTTCTTCGAGGGCGATCCATCCTCCTGCATCCACTTGACACACAATGTAGTTAGACATAATCTTCTTCCCATTCTGGTATCAATATAATAAACATTTATTGCTAGCATAATCCATCAATATTCATCAATATACATTAGTATTCATCAATATACATCAATATACATCAATATGCATCGTTATCCATCATTTGCATCAATATCCATCAATATACATAATAAACATATTTCAACATTATCATCTCATCTCCAATTAAGCAGTTAAAACAATATTATGAAAAGTTCACGGAGGAGGGATATAACACCTTCCCTCTTACGTACGCTTCTATTTGAGGTTAAAATTGGTATTAGATGGTTATGATAGAGTTAAGGAAACTTGATAGCTCATATCTAACAATGATGTATGGCTAATAGGATTTAATGAGGTGAACAATGAATTTTCTTATGGGCTACAAATGGTCCACTTTTTGTAGCTATGTGCTTGATTTTGGGTTGAACTTAGGATGACATTCTTTAGGATTGCCGATGCCATATGTAGGCAAAAACTACAAGCATTATTGAATAAGGTTGGATATTGTGTCCTTGTATTTGTCTAATAAGGAATATATTTTTGAACAATGTGTTTTGGATAGCAATTTGAATGGAGCGAGTGGATATGATTGCTTTATAAGTTGGAATTTGTTTGTGTACATGTTGAGTCGAAAGCATCTCATGCGCTTTCAATGTCTTTCTTATGTGTTTGCTAAATACAACTCCAAGCCTACATGACTCTATGTATAGGTTCTTGAATCAGCTGATTGTGATATACCAATTTATGTCCATTTGATTTGTATTTGTTAACCCTTGCGATATGCAAATTATGTATACATGGCTATAAGACACCATATGTTAGAACTGATTTTGATACTAGAGTAGTATTTGGTTGTCATTGGATTGTGCCAATGACGAACTAAGTTTGATACTAGAGTGGTATATGGTTGTCATTGGATTGTTCCAATGATGGATGCCTGGAGCTATTGTTGTATCTTATGTACTAGCTGAGATTCACCTATATCTCGAAGTTGAAGGATTGCCACGGGCTATTTAAGATGTGATACAAGAGTGGTTGAGCTTGTAGTTACCCTACCTCGTAGGTAATAGAAACTAGAGTTAATGTTTTGAAAGATGTAATGAAAGAAAATAGGGTGTGATGGGCATTCACTAGGATGGATGGTCAAACTAGGAAGCTCACACCTAAATGCTTTCATACATTGGAAGGAAAGATGATCTGCTAGGCTCAAGGAGGATCAAGCTCTAAGAGGATGCAAGGATTTCTTTGCTGGAGAGTTGAAAATGACTATTTAAAGGAGAAACACAAGAATGTAGGGCAAGAATGGAAAAGAGGGGTATGCAGACAGACAATAGATTGTAAACCTGATTCTGATACTAGATGTGGAAATCCAAAACAATGACTGACTTGTGATCCAAATTTCAGCCGGAATGATAGGTACATGGTGATTTGGAGGGTACAGGGTGACAAGACTTGCCTTAGACCCTGGGAGATGCCTTCGACCCAACAAATTCTGATTAAACTTCTACCACCTATAACTCTTTATTAGATCTCCCTGTAGCCTTTTTCGCAACTATGCCATCTGTTACCTGCACACAAAAAATAGGGAAAATGGGTTTGCCTTGGTCAAACCCCTATTTAGGAATTGACCTTGAAATCGAAATAGAAATCCATAAAAAGGGAAGCACGCTATTAGTAGCAAAGGCTTGATAAGATGTTTATACCTTCAGAAGTGTTGAATCGCTCATGAAGATGCTTTAAAGTGTTGTAAATATTGTTTTGACCTTAGACCTAGGATAGGAAGAACATGAATGCCTTCACTAATGCTTGAACCTATATGAAATGACCCTAACCGGCCATTTTCCCAAATTCTCTCAAATATAACTCAGAAGTTTAAAACATATACTTGCATGCAATGTAATATTGATTCAACAAAGATAACCAGCAATATATTCGAACAACCCGCAAATATATTCCAACAATTTCTCGGAGAGATGGTATCGTATTATACAACAACAATACAATAACCATGCATTACAAACATACCAATCTGCAATATAGAAATAACTGTAAGACTGAATGATAAAGAACCCGTGAATGCAATGGTGAACTCTGCAGTGAATCTGCATCGGAGACGAACTGGGGCTATGTCCAATCCTCCTCTGAGCCAAAAGGGTTTCCGTCCTGAAGGCTGAATTCGAAAGCTGAAGCTTCCTGATATCTCCAAGAGATAAAAATATAATATCAAAACTAAGCATATCTCAAAAGAGCCTTCAATCCTTCTTTTAAAGCAATGGCTGTGACTCTTCAGTTTCCCCTCTCTTCTCACTTAAAGTCACTTTATAAATAAATATAACCGTTGGTTATAAAGTGACATAATAAAATAAAGCGAGGAATCTTCTGGCATTAAAATGGAGGACCAAACGAACTCGGATGGAGACGTGTGATAGCTTGCTGGAAAACTCTCAGCGAGACGCTCCGAGTCCACTACTGAACTGCCAGGAACACTGAGTTCTTCCTACTTACTATTAATAGTAAGCACCCTGGAAACCCTGTGGAAACTGATCCGATTGGCCTGAAACTGAAAATACCTAGGCCAAACACCCCTCTGATCCTCTGCCAAACCTCGGTTAGCCCACCAGACCATGATGAAAAGGCTAACTATGAGGCACGAGATAATGTGCCCAAAAGGGGACATTACAAATCATCCCTTCCCGGAGATTGCTTGCCCTCAAGTAATCAGTATCTGCATGCTGCGATCATAATACCTGGATCCCAAACCAACCTCAAGGAAACTGCTCCACCAACCTGTCGTGTGAAACTGAAACAGATATTATGCCTTGACCTGTGAAGCCATTCACACAGTAACAGTAACAAGGCAACAACTAGTCTAATGTCAGGACCCCAAATCACTACAGGATCTGTCATACCAAACCGCCCTGTGTCGCCATCATCTGCGAGAAAGTCCTCAACCCAACTGAGAACCTCACTCCAACTGAGAGCACTGGCACCGCTACCGTCAGATGCAGGGAGAAACCAAACCTCACACCAATCGACTCCCTGAATAAATACTAACTGCAAGTACGTCCCTCCTGGTTCCCATAAGCAAAAGGGCCATCCATCTCCCCAGCTGGCTGAAATATCCTGATGCCCGATGCTTCTACTGAGTGGATCACCAAAAATGTCCAACTGCCATAACACTGCCCCTTTGATCTATCGCCCGAACTGGAAACTGTACTGAATAGGTAAGATATGCAGACTGTCGGACAAGGCTTCCATCTGCAAGCGAGGAAGCATACCAAATCAATCACTTACCCCACACCTCTGCAATAATCGGTAAAGGAAGTTCTTCGTAGGTGGGCTGAATGAAAAACCCAATGCATCCCATATAATGTGGTCAACATGCGATGCACTAACCAACTCTGCTGGAAATCCTGAATCAACATAAGGATTCCATAACTGTCTCTCAATACTCGGAGTCATACAGTGTACACCTTGGTGTGAAAAATTCACCCCAACAAGCATAATCATCATACCAAGCTCAATAACCCCGTACTGAATAAGTTCTACCCGAACATCATCATCATGCCTAAAATATGTGGTGATAGAATTACCATAAGCACCGGATGAATCAGTATGATCATGTAGAGAAGTCGCAGCTGTGTGGAAAGAGGAATGATCCACAGGATGCTCGCTAACACGAGACATCTCACCATCAACGTGAGGTAGTGCAAGGAACGACATATCACCCATCATACCACAAGACATAACTGCCCATCCTGGACTGCGGGTGTAAAACCCACATTGCTCAGCAACTGTGCTCATCCCGTTACTCCGACCTGGTGACCAAGATTCACCTCTAATAGCTGACCCTGGGTCCCAAATTCTGTAATCGACCTCAACTACGTCATGGGGATAGGAAATATCTTCCTTATCTAGCTCAAAGAAAGGATTATCAAATATCAAGTCAGCATCCATCTCAAACAAGAAATTGTCGATCGTCTGAAAGTTATCTAACTCATAAGGAAACTCTGGATGATCCAAAACTCTTTTGGGACAGCTATCCAAGTCATAGGTCTGTTGTATGCTATCGAGTTCCTGTATCACCTCCTGAAAGAATTCAGACCTTTCCCTGTCGTCCTGTTCCCTGTGCTGAATAGTGGCAACAATCTGATTTCTTGATTCCTTAAGGGCAAGATGTGTGTGCTCCAATGTTTCCTGAGCAATATTAAGCTCTCTGTTGAGCTTATTAGCCTCATCATCCTTTTTCCACAACTGCTTAGCATAATTTTCTGCAACCTGTAACAGATAGTCGCGATCCGACAGTAAACATAGATATTCTGATTTCCAAACCTCAAATGTTGTTTTGATCCCCTGTAAATCAGCAACATAAGATCCAATCCTTATATCACCTTGTCCTGTCTCTTTCTCAGCTTTCCTGTAAAGATCCTCAATAATCTGGCGAGTGCTATCATGGTGAACAAGAGCTGCCGTAATAGCATCGTTACTGACTTTCAACTGACTCTGCAAGGCTTGCTTCTTATCGTTATCATTTTGAAATGCACTCTCAGGTTGTTCATCCAATTCATCATTATGCATACGTGATGCGCTGCTATAGAAATCACATAATTCCTCATATTCTGTACCCTGCATATTTGCTACCTCTTCTTTAGTCTCTCCTTCATGCATTGATTCAAAATTTGTTTTACGATCTCCTGCTTCAATGACCACCTCATAAGGGTTTTCTTTAATAACTGATTTAGTTTTTTGTTCACTTATGGGTTGATTAGTGATAGCTGGAAACTCTTCATGTAAATTTTTGCACCTATCTTGTGTAAGTAGATTCCGAGCCAAATCTTGATACTGCTTCCTTGCCATTAAAGTCTTGTGTTGAAGCTTTGGATGAAAATCCATGAAACTAGAGAAGGTTAAATCTCTCTGAACCCGTGGAGGAAATGTGTTATACTCCTCATACATGCTGAGTATTTCTGTCCTTCCATCAGGCTGTGAAATCTGGACTAGCTGTTGCTGCACCTGAACAAGATCCTTCAGGATTTTTTCCAAACTCTGCGTCTTCCTCATAGCTAGAAAACTACTAGACTCTGCAAGTGAATGTGAAAACTTGTAGCTGCCAAGGATAAGGTTCCTCTTAGGGACTGAATTGCTAGCACCTCCCAGAAGTTTCACAACTCCTTCCTGATACCACTGCACTACTGAAATTTGTCAAACAGTTTGCTATCTCTGTATTGATCTCTGCTGGCTATTAATAAAATCAGACTGCAAGAATTCTGATAACTGGAAGAGGGTGCTTATCTAGTTTCGAATAAGTTTGAATGTTCTTCTTCTTGTTCAATTTCTGATACCCCTGCAATGTTCTTGACTGGCTGTTCTCTTATAGTTTAGTTTCCCAACTGTCCTTATTTTATGCAATGGTTGATTTGTTTCGAAGGCTTCCTTTTAAAAAACTATTCAATATTTTGCATGTTCAAACAAGAAACAATGGATCCCAGCAAGTAGACAATATTTCCAAGCACTTCAACAATCGGTTTTTGCATATAAATCTTAATGAAAAATACCATAAAATATTTCAGATTTCCTCTGCTGAATATATTTCTGTAATGATCTGAACTAGTTGTTCCCAAGAGATGACTGCATTAACTCTAACTCCTGAAAGAAGATATTGTTCGAGTATTTTACTTATGTGAAAGTAACTTTTGATGTATGAAAGTTTCTCAACAATACCTGTTGGATAATGGACTGCAGTTTGAAGTCGCAAAGAACCATTCCCATGTTCAGGGCCAGATTGCAATTGTAAACCTGTAGGTGTTGATACCTGGGAAATACATTAGGCGTTAGAATACAATCCGCCCACACCAGGTTTAGTTCATTTTTGCCCCATGTCCTATGGAATAGACATTCCCGTTATCGTTCAACTGTAGCTCCAAGTCTTCCCCACACACTAGACCCGTGCCTATCTCCCGTGATTGCTACTATTAGTATTGCCCGCAACCGCACAGACTATGATCGTGGCCCACGTTATTCCTCCACAACAAACAACGACTGTTGATGCTTGTAGTAGTGTGGTCTTCAACTGACGGCTATGTTTCCCACGCCACACAATCACCACTGCTGTTGTTGTTGACGCCTGTAGTAGTGTCGTCTTCCCTAACGACTATGTTTCCCACGCAGTGGAAGGAGATAACTGCTGATGTTACCACGCGACTTCCACCAGGCTTGTCACCTGACGGGATTACTGAACGACAGTTCCACCTTCACGCGGCTAGTGCTAGAAGTCTCCCGACATAACATAAAGTTTGCAAACGACTGAGAGTTATCTTTTCAAACAGAATTTCAGAGCGTAATCAATCTCCTGTGTTCCCTTACCATTTCAATGACACCCCGCAGAGGTTCACTAATATTCCTCCAATATTAGAGAGTGCGGCTGGAAAGTTCTGAGGGCCCACGGATATGAAAATTCAATTTCTTGTTAGCAGAAACAGCTAACGATTTGAGAAATGACTTTCATTTATTTTCGATAAATTGGGTGGTCGTCTCAACTTAATAAAACATCACAAATCTTTTTATAATATTTCTCATAACTTGCCTGCCAATATAAATGCTACTTTACTAAAATGCTTTGCCGAGGACTATAGTCGGGTTGAAATATTTATCGGGGTCTCCATAATATTTGGTCTTAAGCAATCTCGGGATGCTACCTTTGAATAATCACCGCCAAATATTCTCATTTAATTATAAACCTTCGATTTCACAATTTTTTTTTCCCAATCTTTTAATAGCATTTGCTGGACGATTAATATTGAAGCATTAGAATACATATATCGAGCCTGTCCGCGTGAGAGGGAAAAGTGCTGATAGTCACTTTGTATGGAACAACCACACTGATAACAACCCTTCGCCACACAACTCCCTGATTGTCTGATACTAATAAGCTGAATTTGAAGCGATTTCTTGTCAATGCACATAGTTCTGGAAATGAAGTCTAAAACCTTCCTCTGAATATGTCTCTGATAATACTCCACAGGCTGGCAAGAAAACCAGCTCTGATACCATTGTAATGACCCTAACCGGCCATTTTCCTAAATTCTCTCAAATATAACTCAGAAGTTTAAAACATATACTTGCATGCAATGTAATATTGATTCAACAAAGATAACCAACAATATATTCGAACAACCCGCAAATATATTCCAACAATTTCTCGGAGAGATGGTATCGTATTATACAACAACAATACAATAACCATGCATTACAAACATACCAATCTTCAATACAGAAATAACAGTAAGACTAAATGATAAAGAACTTGTGAATGCAATGGCGAACTCTGCAGTGAACCCGCACCGGAGACGAACTGGGGCTACGTCCAATCCTTCTCTGAGCCAAAAGGGTTTCCGTCCTGAAGGCTAAATTTGAAAGCTGAAGCTTCCTGATATCTCCAAGAGATAAAAATATAATATCAAAACTAAGCATATCTCAAAAGAGTCTTCAATCCTTCTTTTAAAGCAATGGCTGTGACTCTTCAGTTTCCCCTCTCTTCTCACTTAAAGTCACTTTATAAATAAATATAACCATTGGTTATAAAGTGACATAATAAAATAAAGCGAGGAATCTTCTGGCATTAAAACGGAGGACCAAACGAACTCAGATGGAGATGTGTGATAGCTTGTCGGAAAGCTCTCGGCGAGATGCTCCGAGTCCACTACTGAACTGCCAGGAACACTGAGTTCTTCCTACTTACTATAAATAGTAAGCACCCTGGAAACCCTGTGGAAACTGATCCGATTGGCCTGAAACTGAAAACACCTAGGCCAAACACCCCTCTAATCCTCTGCCAAACCTTGGTTAGCCCACCGGACCATGATGAAAAAGCTAACTATAAGGCACGAGATAATGTGCCCAAAAGGGGACATTACACTAGACATTACTCCTTGTCTTCCATGCTTGATACTTCAATGAATATCAATGTGAATATACTGCCTTGAGTGCTCCTTGAATTGATAGCTTGAATGCTTATTGAATATCTTGATTGAATTCCTTCCTTGCTTACCCAAATGAGGGAGGTAGTTTTCTTTTATACCTTACCTAGCCATTTTGGGGCTCAAAACTCGAAGGAGACCGACGAGGTTGAACATCTTGTTAAAATCAAACGACAATTTTGCAATTCAAATTTGGGTCGTTTTTATGGGGTACAAGGTGCCTCCCAAGGCATGGGGTGACCTATCTCAACGCGTGCCTTACGAGGCGCCCTATACTAGCCAATTAGGGATTAAATTTAATTTTGGAGTCAATTAGGATATCAGGATACTGAAAACGCGCACAAAAGCAAGGTTTGAAATTAGAATAAGAACAAAAGCCACCCATAATGAAATAGGGCCTATGTATGCAAGAGGTGATAAATGAATGAAATAATTGAAGTGGGCACACCTAAAATTAAGGGCCCACATATAAATGAACTTAATTGAGGACATATAGTTAAATATTTATTAATTAAATGCATAGCAAAAAGGCCAATGATGCATGAAAGGCTTGGGCACTAAAATGGGGCGTAGCTAAGGACCAAAATTGTACATTCTTACAATTTAGAACCCTACAAGAGAGTGAGTAGGTAGTCACCTATAGCATGAACATGATAAATGCCAACCACTACTCATATTGTGAAGGTGTTAACTGATAATTCCGCCAAGGTCACAAGGTGGTATATGTTAGAGGCTACTCCTTGGGTGGATAAGATTGCTGCTGGTGGCCTAGGGGCAATAAACATTAGAATCAACGCAATTAATGGTTTAGTGGGTTGTAGAAATCTTGTTAAGGGCCTTAGGTGATATGTTTGTTACGTTTACTCCTTATCTCTGATTATCACAAGTAGTGTGGGATTCTTGCCATCATCACGATGGGTGTAGGAGATTGTGGGAAGGATTGGACCATGGAATAGTGGGTGATACACCGACATTCCTTTTCTATCTAGGATGCATTGAAAGGGTTGGCGTTAGTCACTTATTTTGGATGTGTCAGTTGCTCACTACGTATAGGTTAGTCACTCATTGTGTATTTGTGTAAGTGACCTTGGGTTTTGTGCACATGTTATACTAATGCCTTGGCGATGATGACATCAAGTAGTATGGTATGTTTGATTGTCGTCATGGATGATAGTATATTGGGAAAAATAGTAGAACCCACAATGTAATATGATATCAATCAACATTCATTATTAAGATAAGATCTACTCATGGGCTTATATGCTAGTAAACCAAGTAGTGGGATGATGCATATAATAGGTTGCATCCACTTCCATGGTGTCAGTCATTCTCTATGTAAACATGTGATGCGAGTATGAGCTAGTCACTGTTGTATTTGTGATGTGAGTACGAGTTAGTCATTGTTATACTTGTGATGTGCATATAAGCTAGTCATTGTTGTGCTTGTCATGTGTGTAGGAGCTAGTCACTATTGTACTATTGATGTATGTATGAGGTAGTCATTGTTGTACTTGTGATGTGTATGAGCTAGTCACCTTGTATAGATGTGATGTATTCTTGAGATAGTCAGTTTGTGTGAATTTGGGATTTTGGAATGATATTGACCCTATATGGATTTGTGTGTATTGTGCAGTAATGATTGATATGGAAGCAACATTTAATTAGAATGTGTTAACATACTAGTGTAGTTGGACTCCTTTAAAAGCATAAACTTAATTAACAGACGTGATTTTAAAAGAGATCAGAGATCTCACAAAATAGAATATGATGAATTATCTCCCTCATTGGTGTATGAACTATTGGTTCCCAAAACCGCATATTGAAAATCCAAGAGCTTTTGCCAATTCTCCTAGATTGCTTCAATCAGTCTTGGCCAATGAACGGGAATAATCTAATTCCCTTGCACTTTAGGCTTCACTAAACCTAGGTGGGTAAACCCTCACCCCAAACACAAAAGGTGTTTTTCTATTACGAATTTAAACTTTTTTGATTTCTCAGGAAGGCAAATGTTCCCTAAGTCTAATCAGAATAAGAATATTTACTTCTTACTTGTGTTTGAATGCTTGTGAATGTTTTGCAAATGAAATTGAATTGTGTGTAAGACAATGCTTTGGGTACGAGATAATATATTTTGCAAGGATGAAATGAAAGAACTTCAATGCTCATACAACTGTAAAAAAGCTTCTTTAAGGAGATACACAGGCCAGCCCCATATCCAACTAATTGGGTGGAATGTAGTCAAGCTTTATTTGAACCCTCATGTACACTCTGCAATTCAATTTTAGATTCTCTCCCCCATAACATCAAAGGATGAATTGATAATAATATTTGTTTTAGTCTAATTGAATTTTAATTCCTTGGCAGAAAACCAACTAGATAAGGATTTTTATAGATGAGAGCTTCATATACAACCCTTGATACTCAAAAACTAATATTAAAAACTTCAATTTTCCAACATCTTTCAGTAAAGAGAAAACTCTGTGTAACTGAAAATGCGAAGGACCAATCCAATAAAAAACAACGAACTTACTTCTTCAATCTTGGACAGGAAACAAATTTTCTTTGTATTAATAAAAAAAGTGAATACAATTGATTTACATTTTAGTTGCAGTCACCATCCACGCTATCTTCCTACAATACCATCTTCCTCCTTGTCTTATCTGTTACTTTTTTTATTATTCTTTACATTTTACACCACATATATATGTGGATGAATGGTTTTCACACCCCTTTAGGGTGAAGAGACACCACCTTATGCTAAAATTAAAAACTTTTGAAAAAACTAATCAACAAATTAACTAATAGCTACCTATCTTTCGGATTTGGCTTTGGTCGAAAATCCAAAACATATTGTACGAATATAATATTTTGACTGGAGATAGGAAATTTGATTTTCCGAACTGGGTCTGTTTTAGATTGTTAAGTTTCGATCATTTTCATCCTCTGGCAACATCATGTTTGCAGCATGTTGAAATTACAACATCTCTGAATCTTTGCTCACAAAATTTTGGTTGTTCTTTTCGCCATTTCACTACCCATTAAAATGCCCTCCGCGAAATAGTGAAAAATCGCTGTTTCGCTATCCTTCTCAATGATACCAGCGAAATAGTGAAAAATCGCTATTTTGCTGCCTTGTAATGTGATACTTGCAAAATAGCGAAAAGTCGTTGTTTTGCTGCCTGTGTTTTTTGTCCCTGTGAAATAGCGAAAATGGTTCCTTTTGAATGTTTCCATGTTGATTCTACGCTTTGGCCGTTTCCATATGCCCCCATACTTGATTTCAAAATAATCTTCTCACTTAGAATGCTAAAATTCAAAAAATGACTCAACAGTGGCTCTTTCTGCGGATGTATGCTCCTTATGAGTATAGCGAGAATTCAGTTATCCCTGGAAGAAGCAGACCAAGTGCCAATCAATTGGGTTATAGAGTCACTGTGTAGAAATCACATCATATATAATTTGGTAGCCCCAGGCTACCAAAATGCAAAAGCAATATTTGCCTCTGTCAAAAATCTTGTTTTCATCACATTCCATTGACATCAATCTGAAAATAATATTGAGATATGTCTGATAAAATATGTTGATACTTTCCCTCAACCAACTGGACTTGCTCTCTCTGATAATAGGTATCTTCGAATTATACACATACTCCTTGTAATATCTTCCCTTATCATATAGTCCACAGACATATACATTATAACATCCTCTGTTATCGAATTTTCTATTGTGCATAGATATTTTCATTTCTGAATTAGAATGACATCCTGATTTTGTCCTATCAAAGGGATTGATACAAAATTTTAAACCTTTATATCTTTGAAAAACCATGAATTTAGTGTCATTGTCACTACTTTGATTATGACAACTTTGCAAAAGCACACCCTCTTTATGAAAGTCTAAAACTTCCACCACTGTTGAAGCCATTATAGTATTAGACTTTGAAACATCACTTATTTTATTGATTGCATCTTCTGATAATATTTCCATGCTTTCAACATTGTGTTGTTCATCTTCAAAACAAGGTACATTGCTCCAGTTTTCCTCTGGATTTTCTGTTGTTTCATCATGAAAAAGATCTTGAAGAAGATTGAAATTACCTTTAGGTTTTCCTTCTTTTATATGCTGATCAGATTGCATGTATTCATTAAATGCATCATCCTTTTGAGTGTCATCATGTGCTTCATCAACCATGCCAATATCTTCATTATCTGCAGAAATTTCCTCCCCTCGCATGTGTATTGATTCACTAGCCTATTTGTTCTGGTGGACTGAGAAAAAATTTGCACCATTTCTCTGAACATGTTTCTGATATTCAATGTCTAATAAATCTGAAACCTCTTCTGCACTGAGGAGACCCTCCTCATTACCATCGTAATCATTGATATGTATTTTCACACAAATCTCATTATGTTTGAAATCTTCTTCATTTTTATCTATTTTAACACAAGTGTCATCATGGTTCTCAAATATGGATGCTTGTTTATTTTCTATATGACTAGTGCATTCATCCTCATTTAAATTTGAAATATCACTAAATTCTTCTTCTAAAATGCCTTCATATATAATTTTGATAAGAAGTCTTACCTGAGGACTATGAAAAATCCCTAATTCATGCATTTTATCTGGTAATGAAGGTTTTATATCCATAGGTATCTCTTTATATATGTTAAACATCCTCATGAATAATTGTGTTGCAGTTTCATCTTCATATCTCTTTATATTCATAAATTCATCCAAAGAAGACATATAGGATTTTTCTATAGTACAATTCTGATTGTTTTTTAGTATGGAGCATACATTCTCCTTTTCCTCATCCTTTCTCACATCTGCATCTATTTCACATGTCCTATCCACACACGAATTATTGCTTTCCTTCACCTTCTCTTCTTTGATGAATTCTCTTGTTGTACCAAGAAATGAATGCTTGAGTATCTGGGATATGTAACCACATCTGGGGCTATCATTCTCTTCGTATCTGCTGGAAGAAGAATCTACACAAGGTTCTGAATCCATAGTATGATATTGAGATTCTTCTTGTGTATACAAATACTCATCCTCTTCAACTATGCCATGAAACTCATCTAAAAGCTATTGCTCGAACTCTCTCCATGATGAGATGCTTTGTGTAGGAAGAGATTCATATGCTTGTCTTGCATAATCCTTTAAAGTTCTGACCAATAATTGATAACTTGATCCTCTGTATTAATCTCATGATCCTCTATAAATGTGTAAAATACATCCAAATGCTCAAGTGCTGATTCATCCCATTCCCCATGAAACTTTGGTACAAGTTGTGAAAGTTTAGGGAATAACTTATTAGGAATACATTGAAATCTTTTGAGATTCAACGGCCTGATGCCATCCAAAACAAATGGTTTTCTTTGAAACGACTGCTTATTTTGGTACATTCTGAATATCTGAATTTGTAGTAACTTCTTTCTTTATACATTAGGTTCTTGCCAATAGAGTCGCCACCTCTTTCAAAGAGGAAAACTTTACTTATCTCCTTCTGGATCTTTTCCCTCAGTAGAGTCACTTACTGAAAATTTTTGTTGAATAATAGAGTCGCCACCTTCTTGTTAGAAGGAAAATCTTCGTTGTCTTTTGAATCCTTTCTCCCAGTAGAGTTTGTCTTTATCACTAGAAATTCTGAAAGTTGTTCTGATAACAACTCCCCAGCAGAGTCGCCAATCTGTTGGTTCCCAAAACCGCAAATTGAAAATCCAAGAGCTTTTGCCAATTCTCCTAGATTGCTTCAATCAGTCTTGGCCAACCAACGAGAATAATCTAATTCCCTTGTACTTTAGGCTTCGCTAAACCTAGGTGGGAAAACCCTCACCCCAAACACAAAAGGTGTTTTTCTATAGCGAATTTAAACTTTCTTGATTTCTCAGGAAGGCAAATGTTCCCTGAGTCTAATCAGAATAAGAATATTTACTTCTTACTTGTGAATGCTTTGCAAATGAAATTGAATTGTGTGTAAGAAAATGCTTTGGGTACGAGATAATATATTTCACAAGGATGAAATGAAAGAACTTCAATGCTCATACAACTGTAAAAAACCTTCTTTAAGGAGATACACAGGCCAGCCCTGTATCCAACTAATTGGGCGGAATGTAGTCAAGCTTTGTTTGAACCCTCATGTACACTCTGCAATTCAATTTTAGATTCTCTCCCCCATGACATCAAGGATGAATTGATAATAATATTTGTTTTAGTCTAATTGAGTTTTAATTCCTTGGCAGAAAACCAACTAGATAAGGATTTGTATAGATGAGAGCTTCGTATACAACCCTTGATACTCAAAAACTAATATTAAAAACTTCAATTTTCCGACATCTTTTAGTAAAGAGAAAACTCTATGTAACTGAAAATGCGAAGGACCAATCCAATAAAAAACAACGAACTTACTTCTTCAATCTTGGACAGGAAACAAATTTTCTTTGTATTAATAAAAAAAGTGAATACAATTGATTTACATTTTTAGTTGCAGTCACCATCCATGCTATCTTCCTACAATACCATCTTCCCCCTTTTCTTATATGTTACTTTTTTTATTATTCTTTACATTTTACACCACATATATATGTGGATGAATGGTTTTCACACCCCTTTAGGGTGAATAGACACCATCTTATGCTAAATTAAAAACTTCGTTTGGAAAAACTAATCAACAAATTAACTAATAACTACCTATCTTTCGGATTTGGCTTTGGTTGAAAATCCAAAACAAATTGTACGAACATAAGATTTTGACTGGAGATAGGAAATTTGATTTTCCGAACTCGGTTTGTTTTAGATTGTTAAATTTCGATCATTTTCATCCTCTGGCGAGATCATGTTTGCATAATGTTGAAATTACAGCATCTCTGAATCTTTGCTCACAGAATTTTGATTGTTCTTTTTGCTATTTCGCTACTCATTAAAATGGCCTCCGCGAAATAGCGAAAAATCGCTGTTTCGCTATCCTTCTCAATGATACCAGCGAAATAGTGAAAAATCGCTATTTCGCTGCCTTGTAATATGATACTTGCGAAATAGTGAAAAGTCGTTGTTTCGCTGCCTGTGTTTTTTGTCCCCGTGAAATAGCGAAAATGGTTCCTTTTGAATGTTTCCATGTTGATTCTACGCTTTAGCCGTTTCCATATGCCCCCATACTTGATTTTAAAATAATCTTCTCACTTAGAATGCTAAAATTTAAAAAATGACTCAACATGAACTATGAGGCCTTTGGGGATATGTAGGTAGGGCCATCATAAATGAACCCACAAGGTTTAGGTCTTGGTTTAGGAATGACCTTGATATTGGGAACTTACCACTATCATCACAACCATGGTTGGGAAAGTTTTGAGGTCGACACTTGTAAGTTAGATAGAAGATGTTTGGTAGATGAAGTTGGTAGTTGTTGAAAACAAAAAAAATTAATAGTAACCAAGGGTAGTTGCTACACATCTCATTTTTTATAAATTTAGATGTTCCCACTAGCACAAATCATGAATCTCAATTGGTGTCTAGTGTTCTCATTTGCTTCATTATTTCGAACAATTCATTGGTAAGTCTCTATAGAGATGAAGAATGTTTAAGTAACTTGTACATAGATCAAGAAGGCAATGTTTTCTCTGTGTGACAAATAATGTGATGTTTTATCATGATTTAACAACATAATATATGAATCAAAGTAATTGATCCATATTTCATGGGCAATGGTTCAAAAGAAACCATCTCCCATGAGAAAGAATGGCCCACTTTGCACTCATTGCATCTAGGTGCTGCTCATAGGGATGAAGCTCTTGGAGTTCCGTAATGTCCCCTTGGACCGAGTTAGCTAATGTGTTCCTGTTAGCCTATTCTTGGGTTCCCATAGGCTAATTGGTGGTGTAAGGGGTCTCCTGCTAACTCGCAGAGCTCAGTTTCAATTTTCTTGGCTTTCAATAGCTGTGTGGATGTTAAGTTGGTGTTCTGGCTGGTGGCAACACTCATTGTAGCATTTTTGTCCTTAAGGGTTGTTCTCCACTGTAATATGCAACCCTATTCTAGTCAGATTTTTTTTTTGTTTGATTTTTGAATGCGTTTTTTGAGAATGCTTGAAGAGAGGAGATAGAATAGATTGGCAGATTTATATGGCAAAGAAATAACATAAATAATTTGCTGAAATCCTTTTAACTTAATCACCCAAAATCTCATACAAATCTGAAAATGAAATAATATTGTAAACAATGAATTCCCAAGTGATTAAATCAGAATATAAGCACAAATTCAACATACCCATTTGCTGGAATTGAATATAAATGTTTGCAACAATTATAATCAGCAAATACAAAGGGTTTTCAAACCCTAGCTCGCATCAATACATCACCAAAATGCCATGACTGGGTTTGTTATGCAACAACAACAATAAATACAACAATGAACACACTTGCCAAACTCCCCAAACTTCTCACAACAGTCGCTATAAATCAAATTTGCAATATTCACCGTTGAAGATTCAAGTAATAATTCTCAATAAGCTCAAATGTGACTCTTGTAGTGAAGCCACTGCCAATCCTCCAGATTGTATCTCTCAACGACGTGGAGAATGTTGCCTGCAAGAGTTTCCGTCCTCATAAACCAGCAAGAAGAAGCAAAATCTCATTCAAGAACAAAAGCATAAGCAATAACAATAGTCAAAATCCCCAAATGAGAGCCCCAATCCTCCTTATATAGCTTTTTAGTCCCTTAATTAAATAAATAAAATAACAATAAAGTTAAATCTTATCTTTATTAACTCATAAATTAACATTATTTAATAACTCTAGAGTATATCAAATCTAATGATAAATATCAAATCCAACTCCACTGACATTACTAAAAATAGCAATTGACTCTGTCGGTGCTCATCATTGACTTACTAAAAATAGTAACTACAAGAAAAAGTGTTTGAAAAGGCTCCAAAAAAAGGTGTTATGCTCCTTATACCCGTATGAACAAGAAACAACTTCTGTCGACATCTTCAGGGTTTCGTAAACCCACTCATTAGCCTACGGGAATCTCATGAATAGGCTAATGGTCTCTCCATGCCAAATTGGCTCAAGAAGGGGACATTACATCCATAGTTCTTGGAGAACACTACTATATATAGCAAGTGTTCTTTTTGGTACTTGACATCATTCTTCAACATTAGTTATCTCTTGACATGATTGATTTTAGTTTTTGATGCCTTGGTGGGGCTTTCCGCATTGTGGTTAGAATTATTTTAATATTTGCACGAAAGCTATAAAGTAACATTTTAATATTCACTTTTGTGTTCGATATTATAAAAGTGATGTTATGCTCCCAAGTTGGGTGCTAAGTTGTTTTTAAATTGTTAATGAGACCTTTTCAAAGAAACTAATTAATTTGATATTTGAAATTCACCCTTTGCCAAGGGGTTTTTGCTTTCATTCTCATTCATTCAAAGTAGCAGACATGTTGAGATTCTGTTAGAGTGAACATAAAGTTCTTCCAAGAGTTGACCGAGGACTCAAACCCTCATCAATATTCACTAATTTTGATGGTGAAAGATCCGTCCAAGCTGGTTTGATGTTTTCACACAAGAAACATGTTGATTTTATGGAGTTTTGGAATCTGAGCTTTTCATAAAAATGAAGGTTTTTAAGGTAAATTGATTTGTAAGATTTCAGAGGTTAATGCTGATTGTTCTTTGGCATTGCAGAAGTTGTTTTGAGTGGGTTGCAGGTGTTTTTGTGCTGGCCGTACACCCTGCCAAGGCTTGTCGTATCCCTACTTTTTGAATGCCTAGGTTGATGGAGTGATTATTTGGTTTTGGTTATTGTTCCTTTTGACTTCTCAGTGCAGGAAAACTTCTTTCCGAGCAGTTTATAACAGTTAACATCTGATTACTATTTTCTAGAGAAAATCGCTTCTTTTCCGCAAGTCGTAAGTGTAGGTAGTGCACATTGCAGTTTGTGTCAGGATGTTTTGGTGATTTTCTTGGCTGCAATCTCCTTCAAATTTGGCACCCTGATTTGTGAGAATGATAGCAAATGTTTGTTGGCAGTTTGGGTGGCAAAGAAAGTTATGAATTTTTAAACCTACCGCCCTTGCATAATCGACACCTCTGTTTGTTGATGCAAAAGTGTGAGACAAGTTTCAGACCTTAGAGTGGGATGTTCTTGTTTGGGAAGGTTACGTGGTCTGAGCACATTAGGAAATTTTTGGTGTGTTGGGAGAAGCTCTTTAACCCTATCACTACAATTGGAGATTTGCAATGACAATGGAATGCCAATTTTAGCATTTGCTGTTGACTGTCCACACTTTAGATCTGCTGCAACAGGTTTGAATGGCTCCGTAATGCTTTGCCAAAAAGGTATTTTGGTACTTTATGGTTGTCGGTTCATTTTATTATCCTTTCATGTTATTATCAAGGTCACCTGGAGACGGGGAGACTTGGAGGTCTCCGGTATTGGTACGGCTATTTTTCAAATATAGGAGACGGGGGTACTTGGAGACGGCAATTTTTTTTTAATACAATTTAATAATTTCTAAGAAATATCATAGATTCATAACATAGTGCTTTGAAAACAAGAACAACGGAAAGTTTTAAGAATGAACATTGAACATTAAAACCAAAGGCATATACTAAAGAGTCAAAGACTAATAGTAATGTCATTTACTCATTCAGTCATTTAATGTTGTGTCATATAGAGTCAAATAGCTCAAAGCTCACATTGCATATCTGATTTCTGAGTATCGCATATGATCATACCAGATTAATAATCGCTGAGATTATCATTATATATTGAAATTTGAAATTCAAAAATATATAGTTTGATGCTAATCACTGATATGCAAACAAAAAAATCAGAACTGTAAGCAAAAATCAGAAATCTATCTAGTATCATGTACTCCACAATGCTATGATCATCCATCTCAAGGTCTTCAGCTATGATGCTGTCCAAAAAATCATCACTCTCCAACTCAGGTTCCTCTAATGGTAGTACAACTGGGGGCAATTCATTAAGGCCATTTGGTTCAACTGCTTCTTCCACCATGGTTGCAGCATCTCCATCATGTGCAATTTGTTCCCATTTTGCTGAAGGAACCTCCATGTATGTAGGATCAACACGAGAGAGAAGATGAAGTGTGCTATGAATGTACACTAGGTTCTCTGCTTTCTTTGACCCCAATTTGGTCCTCTGCAATGAATGAATAAAACCATAAGTACTCCAATTCCTCTCACTAGCTGAAGAACTAGCAACTTGTGAGAGCAATCTTATTGCAAATGATTGCAACTCGGGAGTATCACCTCCATGGTTCCACCACCATTCTATAGGGTCTTTCTTTGCTCGCATATCATATAAAGCTTCCAATGAAGCAAAACCACCTTGCCCACATGAAAACTTATTCCATTGACTGCTTATAATTGAAGCCTCATCACCTTGACCATAAATCTTTTTTATTGCATCCCAAAATCCCTTCATTACCTCTCTATCCTCATATGGAGCCCTCTTATTGGTCTCTTCTGTATTATGCCATTTAGGATTTAAGGCATATGCAACACAATGAAGGGGTGTGTTCAATTTATTCCATCTTTCATGTAGTTTTTCTTCTATCAAAGAATATAAAGAAGGATTTCTAGCATCTATTATTTTCTTGATTCTTTACACATGGAATCCATTTCCTCATAAATCTCCCCCAAACATGGTCTGCTTGAGTCTGCAAATTTAATCATCTCACAAATGGGCCTAATAAATGCCACAAAAAATCTAACATCAGCCCAAAAGAGACCATCAAGAACCAAACTTCTCACCTCGATTGCAGTATCCTATGTAGATTGTCTCCAAGCTGCCCATGCATCACTAACCATGGTGGAACATAAAGCTCCTTTGACTTCACAAAGGTGGTCAAGAAGAATAAAATAAGATGCAAACAATGTATTGACAGGTTTCAAAAGTTCTACTTTAGGCCCCGTTTGTTTGGGGAATTGGAATTTGACTCAAAACCTTATTATCACAAAATCAGGTTTTGAAATCCCAGTTTTGCATCTTGGGGAATTGGAATTTGACTCAAAATCTTATTATCGCAAAACCAGGATATGATTTCTAATTCCACTTATTCAGTGGGAAGATGATGCCACTCATTTTGGTGTCTAAACCTGGTTTTGCTTGACGAATCCGGTATTGCAATTTAGAGAAACAAACGTCAGATTCGCAAAAACGGGAAGTGTCACTCCCAATTCCACCCCAATTCCGCGAAACAAACGGGGCCTTAGCAAATTTCCAATAAATTGCTTGTGTGTGGTAATGGTTACAAAAGAACATCTGAATTTTTATACCCTTTTCTATGAGCTCTAAATTCCATTGGAATTTGCCAATATCTTTTAGTGCATTATTCAGTGAATGCACAGAACATGGTGTCCAAAAAATATGCTTATACTTCTTTTGCTCCATCAAACCTGCTGCTTTACAAATAGGGGCAGTGTCTGTAATAATTTGCACCACATGTGATGCTCCCACCTCCTCATTGCTGTCACATAACGGGATATGAAGAAAATCAACATTCTTTTCTTGCCTTGTATAGTCAATTGCCTTCAGAAAATAAGGTCCTTTGCTACATGTTACCATGGCATTGTGTAGGGGACGATTCCTAGTATCTGTCCACCCATCCATCACAATACTGCTACCTTCTATAGCCCACACTCTTTTCAGTGGTGTTGTTTGCTGCTCTAATCAAAGTTTTTCTTTATCAATTAGAGTAGTGTGGATCTTTTTAGACCCAGGTGGCTTATACCCTGCTGGTTCATTATTGATAGCTTGGACCATCTCTGCAAAGAAAGGTGAATGAGCAACATTATATGGTATTCCATTTGCATAAAAGAACCGTGTAATTGCTGCATCAATTACTTCTCGACCTTGCATATCAAAAAGTCTTTCACTGGGGTTTGAGCTGCCAATGTGTTGTCTCTTGTGCGATTGCGAAAGTTGTGCTGCTACATCCCTACTAGAAGATGCATATGTCTCTATTGTCTCTCTATTCAGAGAATGAGTTCTAGTTGTGTTGCCAGTAGTTGCCCTTGCTGTTGAAGCATGAGAGAGGCTAACATTTTGATATATTTTCCCATCAACCCTTTCTTGATCCCTCACAACCTCAAGACGTACTGCCTCATTTTCACAAGGGTCAACACCTTTCCCAGGTATGTGAAGGAAATGAGCTTTCACCCTCGTGTAAGTACCTTGCCATTCTTTTGGACAATGTTTACATTTGCTTGTGGCTGTTCCACTTGTACCTTTAGTCCCGGGAATATGATCACAATACTTCCACAACATGTATCTTCCCCCACTTGACATTCTACACAAAAAAAATTAAAAATATTTATTATTAGGATTATCAAATCAGATATGTTCATGTCTGTTATTGTTAGCAAAATGAAATTTTTTTTCTAAATTTTAAATAATATATATGAATCTAAGAATTTATATTCGAATCATTTCAATGTGTCATTGTACAATGAATGAACAATGTCCATTGAATGTTAACAATTCATTCATTTTTTTAATTTTTTACAAAATTATTAAATTAAATTAAAATTTAATCTTCAATGTTCATGCTTCTTGAGCCGATGCTTCCACATGTTGGCGACATGTCTGCCAGTGCAGGTCCCCTAGCAAACATGTATGCAAAATGTGGATGCTTCCACATTTTGCATACATGTTTGCCAGGGGACTTGCGCTGGTAGACATGTTTGCAACATATGGAAGCATTGGCTCGGGAAGCATGTCCAAGCCAAACGATAAAACGCCAAACGGAAAATGATAAAACGCCAAACAAAAAACAATAGCCCAGGCCAAATAAAATGCCAAACAACAACAGGAAAACACGCCAAAGGCAAAGACGAATGCAGGAAAAAAATGCCAAATGACAAATGCAATAAAAACACAACCCATCAAAGTTTCAAACAAAACACAGGGATGAGAGATAATTTCAAATAAATTTGAAGTTTTATAAACCTACCTTTAAAACTGTGTCTTCGGTTCGGGTTTTGTCTCAGTCCAAATGGTAAGTCTGAGTCCAAATGGGAAGTGGTCGGGCTTCCAAAAGCCTTAAACGAGGGTCAAAATAAAATATTTTGTTTTTAATATCCCTTTTTCTCCGAAGATGCGCAATAGACTTCTAATTTTGTGGCTGGAGATTCGGATTCTTCGGGAGACTTTGACATGAAGTCTCTAGGCATTTTTGAAGACTATGGAGACTCGAAAAGTCTTGGAGACCCATCTCGGAGGGGGGGAGATGCGTCATTCGGTAACACTAGTTATTATGTGTTGCTTGAAGTTGAAGAACTCGCACCTTCCAAGAGTTGAAGTTGAGTGCTCCTTCCAGCCTATCTTCTACCTTTAAGCCTGTCACCATCTTGACAATAGAAGACAAATACAAAGAGCTGGACAAGTATGGTTAAATCTGATCACTTGTTAGTACGAACCAAGCTCTGATACCATGTTAATTTTAGTGATCAGATGTTAGCAATAATAATTTAACAAACAAACAATCAGATGAATGAACACAAGGACATAAAATATTACCTTGGGAAAACCTCCCTCTTGGAGGAAAAACCCAACAACTAAAATATATTGATCTCAGAAAATTACAATAACTCACAGTCATGTATTATTGAAGGTGATTTGCTGAGGATCACCGATCCATGAAGCAAATCTAACGAAGCGCCCAATAGAGTCTCTAAACACATAATATACATTGCCAAAACTTCTGAATGATGATCCATTCAGAACTTCGAAAACTCCAATATGATGTGCCTATGCGTTGTCTCTGCTATCGATCACAGATCTACATAGATGGGATGTATCACAGCTGTTGCACCATGTAGAATTCACACCAGATGTGAATGCATAAGGTCGTTGTATATGAATCAGAACTTTCGAACTCCAATAATATTGTTGTATGAATTCAATATATCATATTCGCTGCTGGAGTATTCACTATATGTAATACACTGCTGGATCCGATCACTATATCGCAATATCTAATTCGCTGCTAGATCTATATCAGATCGCTATATAACATTCGTTGCCTTGTATATTTCCGTATGATTGCAATACAATTGACCTTCATTTATATGGAGAACTCTCCATTACATTACACAAGTCGACCCTTATGATTTTGGCGCCAATAATAAGTTCGAATTTGGGCCCAGCCGAATTCCATTGAAATTTGTATTTATAAATATATTGAAATTTTACAAGGCAATAATTTGGGCCCAGCCTGATGATCTAATAAATTAATTTAATTATAAAATTAATTTTAATCTCCAATTAAAATTAATTAAGCTATATATAGCTAAAAACAATATGATCTATTTAATATTAATTCCCAGTCAAAGTTAAATATGCTAGTCCAATCTAGCAATAATATTATTTTAATTTTAATTTTCCCATTAAAATTAATTAATTAATTTAATCACCTATTAAATTAATTGTGCTAGAATCTGATTAGCTATAACTTTAACACTCCCTCTTAGCTAGGGAGGATTCTAGAGAGTATCATGAACTCCTTCCATGACATCCATCATGGACTCCTTCCATGATGTCCATCATGCATACCCGTAGAGGATGGATCCACCTTGCATTGCCCGCAGAGGGTGTAAGAGGTCTAGAACCTCAAGTCTTCTTTCAAAGAAGATCAAACATACGCTACCTCCTTGCATTGCCCATAGAGGGTGGGTATAACAATCAAGTGTATTAATAATGCTAAGACTCCCTTTTAACGAGAGCTGTCCACAATTCCAAGCTTATCTCTGAAGTATTCAAACTTCACTCGAGCAAGGGGCTTGGTGAGAATGTCTGAAATCTGCTCCTCAGTGCTGATATATTTCAGCTGTATGGCACCACTCTGTACCATGTCCCGAATAAAATTATAATGAGTTTCCACATGCTTTGTCCTGTCATGAAATACCAGATTGACATACATCTTTATAGAGCTTTGATTGTCACAATGGATGACAGTAGGATCCAAAGGTTGTCCAAATAACCCAGTGAGAAGCTTGTGAAGCCATACCACTTCCCTTGAAGCAACGCTAGCAGCAATGTTCCCTGCTTCAGCAGTACTCATAGCAACTGGAGATTGTTTTCTGGAGGCCCATGAAATCATAACAGATCCCAAACTGAAGCATAATCCTGAAGTGCTCTTTTTGTCGGTAACACTGCTTGCCCAATCTGAGTCACAACAACCTTCCATGGTAATAATGGTGTTGGGAGCATATCTCAACCCATAGCCAATAGTCCCACGCAAATATCTCAATATATGTTTGGCTGCAATGAGATGGGCATGCTTTGGCTCATTCATGAACTGGCTAAGAGCACTGACTGCATAGCAAATATCCGGTCTAGTGTTAACTAGATACATCAGGGATCCGATCAACTGGCTATACTTAGTTGGATCTGCAAAGTTAGGATCAGTAGCACATGCACTCAACTTTTTCAAGTTAGTTTCCATAGGGGTTAGCATAGGCTTGCAATCCATCATACCAAATCTTTTTAAAATATCTATAGTATATTTTCCTTGACTTAGAATAATCTCATTAGATTTTTTGCCATACTTCTAAACCAAGAAAGTAATGCATTAATCCTAAGTCCTTCATGTCAAATTCAGTGGCTAATTCTTTCTTGCATCTAATGATAAGACTTTCATTACCAGTTAGAAACAAATCATCCACATATAAAACCAGAATTAGCATTTCATCATTAAATACTTTGAAATAAAGATTAGGATCAACATCATTCTTACAAAATCCTAAGCTTACCAAATATTTGACAATTCTTTCATACCATGCTCGAGGGGCCTGTTCGAGTCCGTATAGAGCTTTCTTTAATTTGCATGCATGAGATTCCCTTTCATGGATCTTTTAACCTTCGGGCTGCTCAATGTAAACTTCCTCCTCAATGACACCATTGAGAAAAACAATCTTTACATCCATTTGATGTAGCTTCCAACCTTTAGCTGCAACAATTACTATAATAGATCTAATAGAAGAATATCTAGATACCGGTGCAAATGTTTCCTCATAATCTATACCTTCCTTTTGAGAAAAACCACGAGCTACAAATCTAGCTTTATATCTCAATACTACCATCAACATAATGTTTAATCTTAAACAACCATTTAGAGGATACAATAGACTTACTTTTGGGTCTTGGCACAATCTCCCATACATCATTCTTGATTATGGATTCATATTCTTCATCCATGGCGTCTTTCCATGCTTGTTGGTTCATGGCTTCTTTAGTGCTAGAAGATTTGGTCTCAATAAGGTTGCACATCAATGCAACGTAGTTGGAGAACTTTTGAGGTCTCCTACTCTCCCTGAAAGTGCCTTGAGGGGCTGCAAACCTTTCAGCCTCCTGAATAGTGTTCCTTACCCAAAGCGGTCTTTTCTTGCTCACTGTAATGTCTCTTGGCCCATCAGTGGGATCCACAGGCTCAATATGTTCTAAAGATCCTGGAGGTCCTGCAGACTCCCTTTGAAACTCATTATCATGATCAATATCCATATCTTGATTATAATTAGTTTCATCTTTTATCAAAGAACCTTTAGATTTCTTTAAGGCAACATTCTCTTCAAAAATAACATCTCTACTTATCTTAATGTATTTCTGTCCTGGAATGTAAATTCTGAAAGCTTTTGAATTTTCACTGTAACCTACAAGTATACCTTTCTTAACTGAAGGTTCCAATTTGGTTCTCTTTGTTGATATTATGGCCTTTACGGCAAAAGATCAACCATCTTGAACTAATTAAAGGCAATAATAATAATAATAAATATATATAGGATATATATATTTATTATTGTAAAACGATATAAATAATAATAATAAATATAAGTAATATTTATTATTTATTGTTTGATCGATTTGCATAAATAAGTTTATATTTAATTTGTACTTGGGAGGGCCCAAGTCGGCAACCTTGAGGTGGTAGAGTTTATCCAATGATGCTCATATATATTGGGGTTTTTGATGAAGGACAATCATATAAAAAACATAACATGTGAATGTCCTCTTCATCAATGCTTGGAGCGAATTAATAAGTAAATTCAATAAGCGAAGTCAGTTAGCATCTTAAGGAGCAATGTCAATCATGGTCAATCAATATGCTAGAACTGGTTATCCTTGCAGTCCCTATCATCGCCTAATTAGTAGCCAGTACAAGTGCGATTTAAGGGCAGCGAACTGAAGCATATATATATATATCAGCGGAGTCTGATATATATAAGTAGGCATTGATACTTGATGTAGGGCTGATATTGATGCAGCTCTTAAATGCATTGAATGCATACGTGGGCTAGCGAATTTGAAGCAAACTCAGACCTTGGGAGATCCGATCATGAGCAGCGACATGCATACTAAGATTGATAACCAGTACAAGGACAGATCAAGCATAGATCGATGACTCCTTGTTGCAAACATGAAAGAAGCCCTAGGTGGGCAATTGGACTCATATACTTCTCAGATTTAAAGCACACAACTTGGGGAGATTGAAGACAATTTCAGATCTTCAAATCCGGGTGATATCTCTCCTTCTTTATGATCATTTTTATTACTTCCTGTGCTTAGTAT
>MU224540.1:3558077-3578303 GCA_018584345.1 Thuja plicata | reverse complement strand
GATATTCTTCCCATGGATCAGGGATCCATTGTTGAGCATTTGGTGGACATCATGGACTTGATGTCTGGAGACCATTGCTCTGAGCATTTGGTGAATATCATGGACTTGATATTTGTTAGACCAATGCTCATGATATCATGGACTTGATATCTCGCGGATCAGGGATCCACATCTGAGTAGTTGGTGGACATCATAGACTTGATGTCGATAGACCATTACTCCGAGCACTTGGTGAATATCATGGACTTGATATTCATTAGAACAATGCTCTAAACATCATGGACTTGATGTTATTTTGGACACTTAAGTCAAGTTGACTTGTGGTTGGTAAACATCATGGACCTGATGTTACTTTGAATATCATGGACTTGATATTCTATCTCTCGAGTCATGGAGACTTGTGGATCTAGGAAATCCACATCCGGTTGGTAAGTATTATATGACTTGATGTTACCATGGAAAGATGATTCTCATATGGATATGAGATGAATGGTTGGGGAATGATGAAGAACATATGTGTTCTCATCATATCTGGCAGATAGAGACCCACCTTCATAGATGTGAGATCTATGGCGCCATTGGATAAGGAATCCATTTTGGTTATGTTTTGTGATGAAAGATCTATGAGTTGATCTTTGCCTCAAGTCCAAGAGGGAGTGTTGATATTATGGCCTTTACGGCAATAGATAACCATCTTGAACTAATTAAAGGCAATAATAATAATAAATATATATAGGATATATATATTTATTATTGTAAAATGATATAAATAATAATAATAAATATAAGTAATATTTATTATTTATTGTTTGATCGATTTGCATAAATAAGTTTATATTTAACTTGTTCTTGGGAGGGCCCAAGTCGGCCACCTTGAGGTGGTAGAGTTTATCCAATGATGCTCATATATATTGGAGTTTTTGATGGACAATCATATAAAAAACATAACATGTGAATGTCCTCTTCATCAATGCTTGGGGCGAATTAATAAGTAAATTCAATAAGCGAATTCAGTCAGCATCTTTAGGAGCGATGTCAATCATGGTAAAGCGAAAATTTCAAGGAGACTCTGCAAATTCAATATGCTAGAATCGGTTATCCTTGCAGTCCTTATGATCGCCTAATTAGTAGTCAGTACAAGTGTGATTCAAGGGCAGCGAACTGAAGCATATATATATCATCAAAGTCTGATATATATAAGTAGGCATCGATACTTGATGTAGGGCTCAAGGTTGAAAATCTCGGTCTCGGCAAAATCTCGGCGGACCCAAATTTTTTGAAAATCTCGTTCTCGGCAAAATCTCGGGGAAAATATCGGCAATAAATCGGCATTTTTATCGAACATTTGAAAATATATAATTTCTTAAAATATTCTATAATACACAAATACTAAATTTATAATACTATTAGTCTATTACAAATTACAATTACTATATAGTATAATTTACAATTACTATATATTAATACTAAATTAGTATAAAATTTAAATTGTATAATACTTATTAGTTATTACTGTAAGTCTGTATATTAAATTTTAATAATTTCATTAATAAAATTTAAATTGTATAATACTCAATAGTCAATACTGTATATTTATAATTTAAAATTTAAATTGTATAATAGTGTAAGTTGTAACTGTATATTAATAAATTATAATTTCATTATGCATAATACAGAAAATCAAAATTATACAGATTTAAAAAATATGCTTATATAGATTAATTATTAAAATATACAGATTGAATCTTGATTTTCCTATAGTTATAAACTTATACAAATTTAAAAAATAAGTTTATTTTAAAAATTTAAAATGAACTCTTGTGCTGAATGCGGTGGGCTGAATGCTGAATGCCGTGGGGCTGATTGCTGAATGCTCCGTCGCATTTTTCCTCCAGCTCCAAAAAGTTAAAAACGACCACGAAAAAGTCTTTTTTCATCCCTTTTTGCACCACGAAAACCCTAAAAACAAAACGTGGTTTACAGTTGACTTTGTTCAACGATACATTTGGGAAAAACTCGCGAGTTCTTGCAAAAAAATCGGTCTGCGATTTTAAAAAACTCGGGAGCGATATTAATTGCGATAATATCGTTTGCCTTTGTGTCGCGCGATATATCGCGATACACGCGATATTATCGTGCGATTTTCAACTATGGTAGCGCTGATATTGATGCAACTCTTAAATGCATTGAATGCATACTTGGGCTAGCGAATTTGAAGCAAACTCAGACCTTGGGAGATCCGATCATGAGCAGCAACATGCATACTAAGATCGATAACCAGTACAAGGACAAATCAAGCATAGATCGATGACTCCTTTTTGCAGACATGAAAGAAGCCCTAGGTGGGCAACTGGTCTCATACTTCTCAGATTTAAAGCACACAACATGGGGAGATTGAAGACAATTTCAGATCTTCAAATCCGGGTGATATCTCTCCTTTATGATCATTTTTATTACTTCCTGTGTTTAGTATTGGAAAGACTTCTATAGATTGCATATTCCTTGTGATAATTTGAAAACATTAACACTCTTCTCCTTGGGAATGTGAATGTATACTGGACTTCCGAAAATCCTCAAATTGCTGATGTCAGGTTTGGTTCGTGTGAAGGCTTCTTCCAGAGTCATGTGTTTCAAGACACTACGTGGACACATGTTCTGAATATAAACAACAGTCCTAGCAGCTTCAGCTCATAGAAACATCTGTAGGTTTTGATCATGAAGCATTGCCTTTGCTGCCTCAATCATGGACCTGTACTTCCTTTCAGCAATTCCATTTTTCTGCGGGTTGTAGGGAACACAAAACTCCCTCTTTGATGCAGAGCAAGTGGGGCTTCAAGACTTCTATGTCAAAATACACTAGAATGGTGTTTATTCTACTAGGTCCCAAATGCAACAATTTGGTTCAAATGAGGCAACTAAAGATCTCATCCTTCACCAAGGCCCACAATGACTTTAAGGCTTACCCAATCTAACCAGGATAAACAAGTCTCAGAGGTTCAAAAGCTCAACTCCTTGGCAAACCCCAAATATTGTCCTAATAGGTAGGCTTAACTTCCTAGTAGGTCTATAGTGATTGTTTTTCTGACTTTACCCAAAAATTTCCAAATGATTCCAGAAACAAATTATGGATTTAGACACCCATTTGGCTTTTACACAACATGCCAAAACCTTAATATCAGTTGTTTTCGACCATCTTATCAGATTGATCAACTGTGACAGTTTTGTAGGGCTAATTACCCCACTTTTCCAAAGCACCCCTATTGAATACACAACCCTTGACCTTGGCTCTTTCAACGGAGTTGTAAAATGGATTGAATTAAAGGAAAATGCAACCAATTGGACCCTATGGCCTCTCCAAACATAAAAGCCCCAAATTGCTCCGTAAACACCTTTAAAACTAGGGCTTTTTCAATGTCGACCCTCCCAACACAATCTCAACCCAACAGTGGTTGATTCACCATCTCCCAATCATACATGAATGGATTCTAATAGAAAATGGTACCCTCCTTCAAGCAGATCTCTTGCTGCTACACCTTAGCCCCAATTATGGTGTTCCTTCCACCAAATAACCATATGGTGATCACCCAATTCCTCTTTATCTGCACATCAATTTGTTAGACAACTATCATACATGCTATACTAGGGTCATTCCATGAGAATCAGTCATTGGCATTCATGGAATGACCTCTAATCCATTAAACAATCAAAATTGTTACTAAAGATGCAACTACTTGAGTTTGTCAGCAAATGCAGTGCGTAATCAAAACAAAATGAAATCTTAAAACATGTGCATTGCTTCCACCAATGCTTATTTTAGTTCCTCAAAACATTAGAAATGTATTGACAGAGAAAACCAATCAAACTATCATGAGAAGTTTGCAGAATTCAGTGGTTTTATTCTTTTTCCAAGTACAGTCCGTACACATATGGATCCTCCCGTACTGTTCTCAATTCTCATGCCTTGACCAGGCTATGTAGGATGTTTTACAACTTCCCAAACCGGTTCCAATCAGTTTCTCATGCTTACAAACTCTAAGTTTCCTAAACACAAATTCCCTCCTAATGGCAACTAGCCGTTACAGTTCAAATATTTGAATTTTAATTCTTATTTAATTGCTCTTAGATGCATTCTAACTTATCAAATTTTGGATCTTATTTCCCCTAGGACCTTTTTAACCTATCTAATCTACTTAGATCCCCTTCGGCACTATTGGCCCTCCTTACAAGAAAGTTTGGTCCTTAGGTCCTTATCAGGACCTTTAGGACTTTTGATCTTTCTATTGTCTTGATCTTTACAAATGGCCATGATTGGCCTCAAAACATCCCAATTAACCTTGATTGATGCCTTGAAGTCTTCCTTCATGTATTGGACCCTCCTATGTTCATGTGTCCTCCTAGGTGCCCCTGCACCATACTCCCTTTGTGAAAAAGAACTTTTGCCCCAAAAGTTAAGGGGTTTTGTTTTCACGCTTCCTAGCTTTCTTGAAGGAGTTCTGCAACTTTGTCTTCCCTTGGACATCTGTTGTAATAACAACTCCTTATCCCATCTCCTTGAACCTGCAACAACATTGTTAGAAACATGAAAACAATATACGGTACCAATACCATCACTTGACTGCTGTTTGGGACAGTCATGTTCAGATTGTGAATACTGCTCCTGCATTTTAGGATCCAAATGACCCCTACTACTGCCCTCCATGGACAGATATTTATCACCTTTCATTAGTGAATCAATAGGATACCAATGTGTGCCAACAACTATACCATTCTTCATCCCACTGTTCTACCATTCTGCCATCTTGTGTCCACTGTCATTACCACTAGTTTTCAGCACCAACAAGGATTCTTTGATCCTCTGATCTCCTTTTACAGACTTGTACTTCATGTGGTCCTGCAAATCAACATACTCCTTTCCAAAACAAATGATTTTTGATTCATCAGTAATATTATTTGGCAAAGGTGTGAGGGTGAAAGTTTTACCATCCTTGTGAACAATGTAAGTTTTCTCATAACCATCATGAATGGTCCTCCTCAAGGACTGCCAGGGCCTTCCTAAAAGGATATGACAACATGTCACACAATACCTCTTCCTTATACTCTCCTATTGAAAAATTCACATAGGTCTGCTCCCTAACCATGATACTTTGTTCATCACTCACCCAAGAGGCTTTATAAGGCCTAGGGTGTTCAAACTTTCTTAAATGCAAGTTATCAACCATTTCACATGAAACTAAGTTGTCAAATGAACCATAATCAATTTTCATCTTGCAAATTTTACCTTGACTAAGACATTGGGTTCTGAAAATTGATACCTCTGGCCTCCTTTGCTGCTGCAGTGGTTCTCTTTGCCTCATCATGAGACATTCCCCAACTTTAGGATGTGCAAAGAGTGGCCCTCTTTCTCCCCCTTGTTGTTCATCTTCCTCATTGTCACCGCTGTCTTGAGTTAAGGTCACTCTCTTGTTAGACTTCCTTGTATCCTTTTTGGGACACTTGTAGAAAGGATGCCCTTCCTCTCCACAATTGTAACACTTTCCATTGAAAGTACTGATTCCTCTACCTGCACCAAACCTTTCTCCACCCCTTTGTCAACTTCTCTGATCAAACATGGGCTCATTGCCCTTATCACTGCTGTTTTGCTATTGTCCTTCATTGGATCTGTTCCCTCTGCCCCTATTTGACTGTCCTCTTCCACCTCCTTGTCTTTCTTGTCTTCTCTTTACCTTGTCCTCAGCCTCGATGGCCAATTTATAACATTCTTCCACAGTGCTAGGGGTAGTAAGACTAAGTTCATCTTGCAAATTGAACCTTAGCCCCTCTAAATATCTCGACACTTTCTCCTCTTCATCCTCATCATGTGTAACCCTAACATCCAACTTGTGAAACTCCTTGGTGTACCTTTGGACATCCATGTCCTTCTGTCTCAAACCCTGCAATTTCTTGTACAACTGCACCTTGTAGTCTTTAGGAAGGAACTTCTCCTTCATTTTGTCCATCATCCTTGGCCATGAAGTGATTCTAGGCACTCCCTTCTTCCATCTATCAACTTGCAAACAGTCCCACCAAAGCAATGCATGCCCCTTCAATCTAGACTTTCCAATCTTCACCTTTTGACCATCCTCAACATCTTCACAATCAAAGAAATTTTCAACTGCACTAAACCAGTCAATCAACTCCTCATCATTCATCCTACCATCATACATAGGAATGTCAGACTTATCTTTGTAATCATTCCCTTTAATGGCTTTAACAAGCTTAACCATCCTTGCCTCCTTAGGACCTAACTCTTCCCTTGGTGCTCTCTCTTCTTCTTCTATCTCTTCTACTTGGTCTTATTGTGTAGTGTCTTTTTGATTCATACTTATCTGCCTCTTCATCTTCTTATTCTCCTCAGCATACTGTGCCACAATCTTGGAAAGCTCCAAATTTGTCATTCTTGGAGGCATCTCTTGAGCCTCTTCTCCAAATGTGTCAAAATCTTCTTCTTCAGACATGTAACCTATCCTTCTCCCAAAAGGATACTACTACACTTTGATACCACTTGGTGTAGAGCAAGTGGGGCTTCAAGACTTCTATGTCAAAATACACTAGAATGGTGTTTATTCTATTAGGTCCCAAATGCAACAATTCGGTTCAAATGAGGCAACTAAGGATCTCAACCTTCACCAAGGCCCACAATGACTTTAAGGGTTTCTACTTACCCAATCCAACCAGGATAAACAAGTCTCAGAGGTTCAAAAGCCCAACTCCTTGGCAAACCCCAAATACTATTCTAATAGGTCTATAGCGACTGTTTTTCTGACTTTACCCAAAAACTTTCCTAATGACTCCAGAAACAAATTATAGATTTAGACACCCATCTAGCTTTTACACAACATGCCAAAACCTTAACATCAGTTGTTTTGGACCATCTTATCAGACTGATCAATTGTGACAGTTTTGTAGGGCTAATTACCCCACTTTTCCAAAGCACCCTTATTGAATACACAACCCCTGACCCTGGCTCTTTCAATAGAGTTGTAAAATGGCTTGAATTAAAGAAAAATGCAACCAATTGGACCCTATGGTCTCTCCAAACATAAAAGCCCCAAATTGCTCCTTAAACACCCTTAAAATTAAGGCCTGCTCAATGTCAACCCTCCCAACACAATCTCAACCCAACAGTGGTTGATTCATCATCTCCCAATCATACATGAATGGATTGTAATAGAAAATGGTACCCTCCTTCGAGCAGATCTCCTGCTGCTACACCTTAGCCCCAATTATGGTGTTCCTTCCACCAAATAACCATATGGTGATCACCCAATTCCTCTTTATCTGCACATCAGTTTGTTAGACAACTATCATACATGTATTACTAGGGCCATTCCATGAGAATCAGTCATTGCCATTCATGGAATGACCTCTAATCCATTAAACAATCAAAACTGTTGCTAAAGATGCAACTACTTGAGTCTGTCAGCAAATGCAGTGCGTAATAAAAACAAAATGAAATCTTAAAACATGTGCAATGCTTCCACCAATGCTTATTTTAGTTCCTCAAAACATGAGAAATGTATTGACATAGAAAACCAATCAAACTATCATGAGAAGTTTGTAGAATTCAGTGATTTTATTCTTTTTCCAAGTACAGTCCGTACACATATGGACCCTCCCGTACTGTTCTCAATCCTCATGCCTTGACCAGGCTATGTAGGATGTTTTACAACTTCCCAAATCGATTCCAATCAGTTTCTCATGCTTACAAACTCATTAAGCCTCCTAAACACAAATTCCCTCCTAATGGCAACTAGTCATTACAATCCAAATATTTGAATTTTAATTCTAATTTAATTGCTCTTAGATGCATTCTAACTTATCAAATTTTGGATCTTATTTCCCCTAGGACCTTTTGAACCTATCTAATATACTTAGATCCCCTTAGGTACTATTGGCCCCCCTTACAAGAAATTCTGGTCCTAAGGTCCTTATCAGGACCTTTAAGAATTTTGATCTTTCTATTGTCTTGATCTTTACAAATGACCCTGATTGCTCTCAAAACATACCAATTAACCTTGATTGATGCCTTGAAGTCTTACTTCATGTCTTGGACCCTCTTGTGTTCATGTGTCCTCCTAGGTGCCCCTGCACCACTCTTGATCCCTTCTTCTACACAAAAATCATGAAAACTACAAGAGGTGTACTCATCTCCATTGTCAGATCTAAGTATCTTAATTCTTTTTCCAGATAAATTTTCAGCTTAAGACTTGAACTCTTTGAATCTGCTTAAGACTTCATCAGATTCTTTTGACCTTAAGAAATAAATCCATGTCTTTCTAGAATAGTCATCTATAAAACTTACATAATACAGAAATCCACTAGGAGATGTAACAAACATTGGACCACATAAATCTGAATGAACAAGAGCTAGTTTCTCCTTAGATCTTGATTCACTTTTAGGAAAAGAACTTCTAGTATTTTTACCTATTGCACATCCTTTGAATACATCATCATGAACATGGCAGCGTTTAGGCATACCTTTAACCATTTTCTCAAGGATAGGGAGAGATCGATAGTGAAGATGTCCAAGTCTTCTATGCCATAGATCCCTAGACTCATGAGATGCATGAATGAGAGCTCGAAATGGTTTAGTTGAGAGTTTGTAGAGACTTTCAAACTTGTTACCAATTACCCGAGCTGAATTGATGTTGGAATTCTTAGGCCATGCAAGTTCCCTTCCTTCTGAAAATTCAATTTGATAACCTTTATCTTGTAGAGCAGAAATAGAGATTAGATTTATTTTAATTCCCGATACAAATAAAACATTAGAAAGTTGTAAGAGAATTCCATAATCTAAGTTAAGAGAGGTGTTACCAAAACCTCTTACAGAATATTGAGCATCATTACCTATGACAACATGAAGGTTAGATTCCTTTTCAATTAGATCTGAAAGTTTATCTCTATAACCAGTGATATGCCTAGATGCACCACTATCTATCAACCAAGTATCACTATCAGTAGGAATATTACTTGATAAAGCAGAAATAAAAAGAAAATGTTCCTTATCTTCTTCGTTAGCAACTTCGTTTAGATTTGCCTCTTGCTGTTTGAGCTGAGCTTGACATTCCTTGGCATAGTGACCAAACTTGTCACATCTGAAGCATCGGATATGTGACAGATCTTTTGGCTTCTTCCTCGAGCTGCTAGCGTCATTTGGTCTGAAATTGTTGTTCCTCTTGAAGTTATTCTTCTTCCAATGATCACCTTTCTTCTTGACTGATTGAGTAGCAAGAGCTTGATTTTCTTCAATATGAGAAGTCTTGATTCCTCTTTCTGCTAGGCGAGATTCCTCTTGAATATAGTCAGCACGAAGACGATCAAATTTAGGAAATTTACCTCTTGTAAATCTAACGCAGCGCCCAACAAAGTCTCTAAACATAGAATATAAATCGCCAAAACTTCTGAGTGATGATCCAATCAGAACTTCGAATACTCCAATATGATGTGCCTATGCGTTCTCTCTGCTATTAATCACAGATCTACACAGATGGGATGTATCACTGCTGTTGCACCAAGTAGAATTTGCCCCAGATGTGAATGCATAAGGTCGCTGTATATGAATCAGAACTTTTGAACTCCAATAATATTGCTGTATTGAATTCAATATATCATATTCGTTGCTGGAGTATTCACTATATGTAATACGCTGCTGGATCAGATCATATATGACAATATGTAATTCGCTACTAGATCTATATAAGATGCGCTATATCACATTCTCTGCCTTGTATATTTTCGTATGATTGCAATACAATTGACCTTCATTTATATGGATAACTTTTCATTACATTACACAAGTTGACCCTTATGATTTTGGCACCAATAATAAGTTTGAATTTGGCCCCAACCCAATTCCATTGAAATTTGTATTTATAAATATATTGAAATTTTACAAGGCAATAATTTGGGCCCAGCCTGATGATCTAATAAATTTTTTTTAATCTCCAATTAAAATTAATTAAGCTATATATAGCTAAATACAATATGATCTATTTAATATTAATTCCCAATCAAAGTTAAATATGCTAGAGTCCAATCTAGCAATAATATTATTTTAATTATAATTTTCCCATTAAAATTAATTAATTAATTTAATCACCTATTACATTAATTGTGCTGGAATCCGATCTAGCTATAACTTTAATAGTCACTACCCTAGTACTACTCCAATTTAAGCATGCTTAACCATGGAGTTTTCCCCAAGATCAAGCCCACTTGACTTGTTACCTTATTTACAAAACCTTTAACAAATGTTGTGCCTTATGAACCATCCATTATAGAGCTTGATAACTCCCTTATATTTAAGGAGGCGGTGCTTTTTGTAGTGGGCCAATTTTTTTTATGCTTGATTAGGATTTAACTGTGTAGTTTTGTGTCAAATTCATTGACCCATACTAATGCATGTCTTATCGGCTTGAATGGTCCAAACATTTGGGCTCGAAACTATGCAATTAAATATGATAAGTATGCAAGCATTACAAGTATTTGTTTCTAAAATAAAAACTTTGTTATTTTCTCATCAAATTTCTTTCCAGGAGACCTTGCAGAATTTAAGGGGTTCCATTGCATCTTCAATGTAACTGTGTAATTCCACTCTATGATAATGGATGCCCCATGCAACCCTATTATTGGAGAATGTAGGATATGTATTTATCAAGTTCAAATGATATTACATCTAGTGATGTACCAATATTAGAGGAGAAAGTTGTTTCAGGGCTAGCTTGCTAGAGTACTTTGTTCCATGGAGGAAGGTAATATATTCTAGCGAGAAGGTACTTCATACCATGTTTTGTTTTTCCATAATATTTATGATTGATGCGTAAGCCCGTTTTTCATTTCCTTGGGGCTAAGGGAGAGTGACTTAAGGAAGTGTAAATCTTTACATTGGGTGTCTTGATCATGGGGTTGTGAGTGTTATTTAATAGGTTGATCATTTTTATAATGATGTCAGCTAAGAATTATGTACGGTTGTAATTTAGAGGGAAATGAAAAGAATCTGAAATGCATATTTATTCAAGGCAAGGTTCGAGAGAAGACATGCTTTTTATCCATTGATTCATTCAAATAGCTTGGACATTTTGTTCATGTCTTTGGAGATTGAAGGCTGGAAATCCCTGGATTCCATGGTTAGTGGATGGAAACCCTTGAACTACTTGCAATTTATGTTCTATAGCATTTCCGAGATGGGTATGATGGGATGTGTTCAGGGACGACAATCCAAGGGCCACTTTTTGGGGACTATGGGGGTATGACTACACACACACAAAGAGAGAGAGAGAGAGAGAGATTTCTAGAAGTCGATGAATAGCAATATAACAACAATATAACATGACCATGTTAAATATTTCAGATGATGTTTGTAGAAACTTGCATGCCAACCATGTTTAAAAAAAAAACTGTTTTGTTTGTCTTTCACGCAATACCACATTGTACTAGACCATGGATAATGCACCTTTAATCTCTTTTACAACTAACAATGATGATTGACTCTAATACCATCAAGATTTTGAAGTTTGATGCTTATTTGAACAATGAAATCAGAAATCCAAATAATTCTTGTTAATATTAATTGTTATATAACTTATATCATTAACTATGAATCTGAATCATGATATATTTATTGTTGTTATACTGCATTTGCTGCTATTGTCACTGCTATCATGTTTAATTTAATTGCTATTATAGTGCTACCATGATTAATATAAACGTTATTATAGGGCTATCCTGATATATTTGGTGCTCCTGTTATAATCTTGTCATGTTATATCACTGTTATAATGGTCATGATATATTTAATAGTCTTTTTGATGTTACGAATGATTTTTTTAAAACATTATTTAGAATTGCTTTTCAATAATGGATGCTTGGCCATCCCCGGGACAGTCAAGGGATGCCTAAGATGTCCCTGGCCACTTTGGGGACAGCCAAGCGTCCCCTATGTGTTTCTTGCCATCTAGGATTTTGAGGACATGTTTGGGGAAATTTCTGTTTTTACTTGGTGGGGGCAAGGACGGCCAGGGGACATCCTTTAAAGTCCCGTCTTCGAAACGCCTCAAGGGATTGTGATGGGGGTTCGAGGGGTGGGGACGTGTCCCCATTTAACAAAAGTCACAATAGTCCAATACTGGTACTGTATTTGGGCTTCACAGATTTGCTGTTCAAACAGCTCCTACAACATCTATTTGTTTGAGAATTAGGCGGCTTTCTTAGTCCCTAGGAATTGTGATTATATTTTCTGTTGGTTTGCTATATTTTTTATAATAATATTGCTGCAATTGATCTTGGAAGTTCTTATAAATTGAATTATTTGTAAGTGTAATTTACATTGTAATAAGAAGATTAATTAGTTTTGCAAACTATTGTGTCATTCGTTCATTTTTAGGTTTTATCACTCATTTTTGCATATGTTATTAAGTCTATTAACTATTGTAGTAGATCTGATTTTCTATGGAGTTAAATCAATTAGAAATATACAATATTCTTAATCAAGGATGTTACAATGGTATTCGAGCCTTGATCTTGCCACCCAAGGAACCAAAGACTGGTGCATTTTGGTGAAAACTATATACACAAGACAGAAATAGACGGAGACATGAATTGATAGAGGAAGAAAAGGCTTAGGTAATGTTTTAAGCAGCGATCAATTTGAATACAGGATAGAGTGTTGGATCAAGCAGTCAAAGGTGCAATGGCAATGATGATGCAAATATTGCAAGGTTAGAAAGGTCGAGGAGCTCCTGAATCACCTACTTGAAAGGAAAGTACATTAAGTATTAAGAAAATGTTTGATTCTTCACCTAATCTCTTCCAATTCAAATTCCTTCAAAAGACATTAGATTCATCGAAATGAGAGGTGATAGAGATATTAGAGGATTTTTTGAGCCCTTCGTGTTGAATACAAAGCCCTAGAGTAAGAAATTTGGTATGATTTGTCATTTCTTGCATTTGGCAACATCATATTTTGAAATGGTGCTTTAACTAAGAAACTAATTCAGAACTAAGCTAACAAGGAATTGTAACAACATTTGGGCAAGGTCTATATACCTGTTTTTAATGGGACACACAAGTGTTTAGCTTGTGCTTGGATCAGAAAAATCATTGCTATTTGTCTCTAAATCCAATGTGTGAAGAAGCCATCAAGTTTTCCTACCTTGATCTAGAAGGAAAAGTCCATGAATAGTGGTACAATGACGTAGTGACACAATTACAGTCTCCTCTCTACTTTTGAAGAGTTTAGGAAAAGCTTGATTGCAACATTTGATAGTGGTCCTCAAATTCACTTTTTAGAATTGGCATAACTAAAACACTATAGATTAATGGAAAACTACATATGAGATTTTAGAGGATAGTTGTCAAAGTTCCTGGTGTATCTAAGAAAAAGGTCATGGTTCTATTTGTAGAAGGATTGGTAGAGCCACTAACAAGATTGGTCAAAGTGTTGGAGTCTTCCACTCTTCAAGAGGCAACCAAAAGGGCTCTGGCTTTAGAGTCTTTCTTACCTTAGAGTAAATTCTATGCAAATGCTCCTATAAACTAGAAGTTCCAAAATAGAAAATCAAGCACATAAAATATTCTGCCACCATTGAAAAGAAATGAAGACACCAAAAATGAATTAAGGAGGAAGCATCTCTGTTTCCATTGCAAAAGAATCTTGGGAGTGAGGACACAACTGCCTTGGCAAAGGTTAGGTGCAATATATTGAAGCCAAGTTAGATGAGAAAATAGAAGAAGTTGAGGCTAATAAAGAAAATGAAGAATTTGATGGAGTAGAACTAGGTGAAGGAACTCATGTGGCTCTCTTTGGAGCTCAAAGGTTCAATCCATTTACGATTTGTGGAGTGCTAGTAGGCCAAAAGATTATTGTTTTGATTGATTGCGGGGCAATCCACAATTTTCTAGACAAGGGTTTTATGGTAAGAAGGGACTTAGTGTTGGAGAATTTCATGGGATTCAATGTGATTGTGGCTGATGAGTTTACCATTACCGTGTGCACAAAGAATTCAATAGCTAAAAATGACTCTCGGGGATCATTTAATATGTGAGGATTTTTGTGGTTGGATTGGGAGATATTGACATGGTGCTTGGAGTATAGTGGATATAATTTTTGGGATAATTTTCATAGAATTACCAATCGATGGAATTGAAATTTAGAAGGGAAAGAAAGGATGTAGTTCTCAAGGGTATGCACATTGGAGTTCCCCAAGTGATTATTGCTAAAAGGATGAAAATTGATATTAGGAGAGTACAACTAGCTTGGGAAGCCAGCTCCTTGATCAAACCAAAATAGACATCCATGAACAAGAAGGATGCTTACCATACTGATGTGTAGGTCGTGTTGGATAAGTATGCCAAAGTTTTTAAGGATGTAACCCTAGAATTTCCACCTAATTGAGAGTTCTAGCATATGATTGAGCTCAAAACTAGTGCAAAGTTGGTGATAACCATTCCTTATTGTCACCCTAGGAGCCACAAGGAAGAAATCAAGAAGGCAAGAAAGGAGCTTTGTGATATGGTCAAGTAAGGCCAAGCTTTAGCCCATTCACCTCTTTAGTAGTGCTATTGAAGAAAAAGGATGACACCATGAGGATGTGTATTTACTGTCGGTCATTAAACAAGAAAACATTCAAGAACATTTACCCCATTCCTTGGATCGATAAATTAATAAATGAGCTGCATTGAGTTGTATTCTCTCAAAGATCAATCTATGCTCAGGGCACCATCACATCTAGATGAGGAATGGAGATGTTCATAAGACTAATTTAGGTGTCACTATGGACTATTCGAACAATTAGTCATGCCCTTCGACTTGACTAATGCTTTTGCAACCTTTCAATAATCCCTTAACAAGATATTTTGCAAGCAATTAAGAAAGTTTGTCTTAGTTTTCTTAAAATATATTTTGATATACAGTAAAACTTGGGAAGATTGCTTGAAGCATTTGGTTGAAGTTTTGAGCATGTTGGAGCATCACTCATTCTTTGCTAAACAATCGAAGTGTGAATTTGGGCTTAAGAAGATGTATTTGTGTTGTCATCAATGTACAAGGGATCCAAGTGGTCTAATAGAAGATTCAATCTATTAGGGTTTGGCTAGCCCCTAATATTGTATCATATTAATAGGAATCTTGGAATTATTGTGCTACTACAAAAGGCTTCTAAAAGGATTCTCTTAGCTCATAGTACTACTCACAAATTTGGCTAAGAAGGGAGCGTTTAAGTGTATCGATGCTATCAAGTAGACTTTTAACAAATCGAAAAAGGGAATGTGTTAATGTCTAGTGCTTGTTGTGCCATTCATTTGTGTTGTAATGTGATGCTTTTGGTGAGGCCAACAAAGCTATTTTGGTGTAGCAACAACATCCAATTGCTTTTGAAAATTGGAAACTAATATAGGTAGAAAAGAAGATTTCTATTTATGATAAGGAGGTGCTAGAAATCATGCATGCCTTAGTGAAGTTTAGACAATACTTGGTGTGTGGCAGGTTTGCGGTCAAGACTGATCACAACAGTTTTAAGTATTTTTTCAATTAGAAAGATCTGAACAACAAACAATAGTAGTGGATAAGAAAGTTGTAGGCATATGATTTTGATATTCAATATGTCAAGGGTAGCCATAATTTAGTTGCTAATGCTTTATCTTGAAGATGCACTTTATGTTCCATTTTTGATATCTCTGTTGATTGGTCACCATTATCATATTTAGATATGTTAGAATGATTTTTCTATTAAGTTGCTGGATAGAGGAGTAAAAGATGACAAGTTCAAAGAGGTGGAAGACCTAACTTTGTGAAAAAGAGGATATATTTGAAGAGCCATGCATGATATTCCATTGGTTGGGCATTTAGGGTATTTTAAGACATACAAACAAATCAAAGGAATGAAAGGCGATGTACTCAAGCACATCAAAGATTTTTCGGAAAGAAATGAAAGGGGATGTGCTCAAGCACATCAAGGAATGTTTATCTTGCCATCAAAACAAGGTAGAACAAGTCTATCCTGTGGGCCTACTTCAGCCATTACCAATTCTCGAGCGAAAATGGGAAAGTATATTTATGGGCTTTATCATTGGGTTACCCAAGATAAAGGGCAAAGACTACATCTTTTTTGGGGTGGATAGTCTCACCAAGTACGTGTAGTTTTATGCCATATCCTCTGATTTCAAGGCTTCCCAAATAGCTGATTTATTGTTCAAGAAGGTTTTTAGATTACATGGGTTACCTAAGAACATTGTTGGTGATAGAGACAATAATTTTGAGTCACTTTTGGCAAGAAAAAATTATTTGGTGGGATCAAAGCACACCCCAAAATAGAGGAACATATTGAAATTGTCAACAATGGATTAGAGAGTACCTAGGAAACTATGTTTCCAGGATGCAAACAACTTGTGTCAAAAGGTTTCATGTGGGAGAAAATTGTTATAAACTTTCTACCGTATGTTCATAGTTATGTCACCTTTCATGTCTTTCTATGGTACAATGCTCTAACCAAAGTTGCATGGACACAGATATGGGTACAAATACAGATACAGTATCGGATACAAATACGGTCATTTTTTACGACCCCCAATAAATATGGATATAGTTGGATACAATATTCATAAAAAACACACCCATATATTTAACACAATTTTCTAATTTATTAGAGGAGATTTTATTACTTCAAAAGCAATATTGACACATAATTGCTATATAAATAATTATAAGTTGCTACACATAATTGCTACAACAATGTTAGTGACATTGAGGAGGATACCCAAAAAGAGATTGACTACTGTGATGTCAATCCTTCTCCCCCAGAGAATCTGAATGGTGAAAAAGAGGAGAAGAATGATCAGAACCAGAGGAGTCTAGAAGAAGAGCTCAGGGAGAAAGACTTCAAAGTTAAAAGAGCGGTTAATATTTCTTTTCTCCAAATGGCAAGAAATAAAGCAGAGTATGGGTATAACATTGATAAATGGATTCAGGATGATATGAAGGAGATTCAGGCCAAATACAAGGATCTGGAAGATAGAAACTCTCTGCTGGAGGAGATTGTGGACAAAATGCGTAATGATGCGGCCATGTACCAGCAAGGGAAAGATGTCTTTGATATGGTAAACAACAACAATATCACTCTGGAAGAAAAGTTAAGCACTATGGTCGACAACAGGCTGAAAAATATTACTGAGAAGCTAACAACAACAATGTTATGCTCAGAAAGCTGATAACGATAATCAAAATGGGCATGAAAAATTCTGTGGATAACTTGAAAGCGCTGCATACCTTGCTGGAAGGGAATTACAATGAAAGAGCAAAGCAGGAGGAAGAAGGCAAACAGGAAACTCAAACTTCGGGCCCGGGAACCAAGACCAGATCAAGCACCAAAAAGAAATCTGAAGTTCAGATTAAAGACATCACAAAGCTGCGTGATTCGATCCAGAATATGGAATCTCAGATGGAAGAAATCTAGATCATGGAAGACCAAATGGATGTTGCTGAGTAGTTACTGCTGCACTGTTTTGGTTGTTGGGAGTTTTTTCGATACTGTTTTGCTGGAAGTAAATCATTGTCTGTCTTTTGAAATTTTATGAACTATGTTGTGTAATCAGGGGTTAAGCCCTTTTTTGGTCATCTGTCATCTTTGACAGATTGTTGTTGTTTTGGTCTTCGTTGCTTTTCTTTTGGTTCTTTGTAAAGGGTTTCGGGGCCCCTTCAAAACCTGCTGTTACCTTAAGCAAAAACAATTTACAATATGCAAATATAGTATAGAGTTGCATTGGAGATAACCAAAAAAATGGGTCGCTGAAATAGAAAAACATTTAATTTGTCTTTCTCATTTGGTGTAGGTATTGTTTATATGATTTTATTTTAAATTGCATGAATAAAGTTTTATTAAATTAAATTTAGGAAGATTTATGTCAAATTAGAAAAAATCAAATCACATAGTATTTGACACGGTTGGAAAATCAAAGCTTTTTGGGCATGTGTGGGTACAACATCCGATGTGTATCCAGGTTGTATTGGATACGTATATGTTTTAGATTCGAGGATACACACGCCCAGAGAGGGCCAAAGGAGTTTCCGACTACTATTGCTCTAACCTTTGTGGATCTTGCAATCATAGAAAATAGGGTGCTTGGGGCAACAAATATGATCAAGTAGGGTCGAGAGTTATTGAAATCCCTCAATGTGATGTCCCCGATTTAGCAGTTGTCTGTGGGACAGGTTTATTAGCCCATCATTGCGACCCTCTTGGGCTAATGCTTTGATTTGAGGGTCTCTTGGTTAGGACTTGCTATTTTTGGTAAGTCATCTTTTGCCAGTTACTATTTCTGGTGTGGTCATTGTGCGGATGGTGGGGTTCCTTGGTGTTTAGTGTGATTTGGAGATGAATCAAATTGATTAATTAAATCTTCCCTAATTAATTAATCTTGGAGTTATTATAAGTTATATCATTGATGTATTAATGATTTCTTAATGGTTTATGTGGGACTTTTATTATAAAAGCTGAATATGATTATTATTTCATATATCCTAAATTGGAGGGAAGAATGCTTTAAGTTATTCGAAGTGTATTGTTGAAGATTTGAAATATCGAGCCTTCTTGAGGAAGCCTCAGCTTTTATATTGGATTTTCGAAGGCCAAGGAAACCATATTTTTGCATCTACAAATTTATGAATTGGAAAATTGGAAGGGTTTTGAGGAGTCTTGCTAATCGAATTGTGAATTCGATTTAGTATTTCAACACCTTGAATTGGACGTCATTGTCCGGTGAATCGTGTGGATAATCTGATGTTGTTAATTACCTTGGGTGCCATTTCAGAGTGGTTTGTGCCGTGTTGTGATCATGGGTTGTGGTTGTGTTAATGTTGGACGTTGACTGCGAAGTTTCCTTGTGGCCGATTCTATGCATATTCTGTAAATTGAAGGGGTTGCGGCTGAAGTAAATCAGAGTCTCCATCTTCCTTGCCCGACGTGAAGAAGAGTTTCACCCCGCAGATGGTATCAATATTGTAGCATAGCAACTAAGCTGCGGCTAGACTTAGAAGCCATGAAGGCATTAACAACATGGGCATAAGTTAGCCGTATTTATAATGCAATTCGTTTTGAATGTGATTTAGTTTAATGGTTTTAAGGCGTGGAACATATTTGGCTTTTTAGAGGTTGGATTCTATTTTACGTAAATGCAATTTATTCCATGTATGGTGAAAAAACAAAAAAACATATATTGTCTGAAAGGAAAATTATTAAAAATAATTATCTTTTAGAGTGATGTGAATTTGCATTAGATTTCAAAGAAGAGCCAGGCAGGCTCTTTATAGTGGTATTAGAGCTTACATCTTGCCAGCCTGTAGGGGAAATTGGGTTTGAATAATGGAAGGTGACAGTTATAGACAGGGTTGTCATTACACCCGCAGAGGTAGGAATTCACCACCACCTGGTGGTCAAGAACAGGGAAATATGGAAGACAAGATCCCAGAAAATACAGGTAATGAGGATGACAGAGAATCTACTGTGGTATTCAGGAATATTGCTCGCAGTCAACAAGAGTTGGCAGCTGGCCAACAACAGATGGCTACAGTCTTACAGAATCTTTTGGATACCTTGCAGCGTATCACCTTGCCTCGAGATCAAGGCAGGGATAGAGATCGTGGGAGTATTTCAGCTAGTTCACACAGGTCCAGGATTGACTTGATAGGTACACAGGATAGGCCTTTATGTCCTACCTTCTTGAGACCGGAGATAGATACTATTAGTTTTGATGATGAGGCTTCCTTTACTGATGACATTTTGGCGTTACATACTGAGTGGGATGCTTTACCTCATGAAGTAAAGCAACACCTTAACTTTGACAGATTCATGACTCAGAAGAGGGAGCGCTCTAAAGGAAGAACAAATGGACGACAGAGGCATGCAAATCATGATCTTAAGCAAGCGACCAGCAAATTGACACTGACACATTTTGATGGGAGTGGCAAGATGACTGCCAGAGCTTGGATACACAAGCTGGATACATATTTGTCTTTACGTCCTATGTTTGAAGAGGACGCCATTCGGTTTGCTATTTTGCACCTTGACAATATAGCTCATGACTAGTGGTACCATGGGTTGGTATCCTTACACCATGATCAGATTGTGACCTATCAGGAATTTGTGGATGGGTTAGTGGAGAGATTTGACAGGAAGGACCCAGAGTCCTATTTCAAGG
>MU224540.1:3517945-3551011 GCA_018584345.1 Thuja plicata | reverse complement strand
AGAGACTTGGTGAGAATATCAGCCATCTGTTCTGTAGTGATGATGTACCTTGAATAGCATACTTATGCACTATATCTCTTATATAGTTTGCATCACTCTTGGTGAACCCCAAGTTATGTAGGAGTTATCATAAATCAGCCAGCACACATGGGACTCAATCTCATGATCATAGTCCTCTGACTGCAAAAACCATCTTTATTGTTGATTCCCTCTAAACCAATATGACCAAATTCCTTGGAGATCAGAATGAATCAGATCCTCTAGATGCTCCCTTTAAATTTAAAGGTCTTGCAACAACCTCCTGACTTCCTCGTCCAAGGTTTCTTTTAGATGAACTATCAGACTCCCTCTGAATCTAATATCAACCTTCTGCCAGCAAGTCGTGTCTTTGTTCTTTAGTCTGCATCAAGCTCTTTTCTTGAATGCCCTTTGATGCAACAACTTATCCATCTATCTAGGAATATCATGACCTAGATATATGAATAAAAGCCTTCTAGCCCAAATACATGAAACTACATCTTTTGAATTTCAATCCTTTGTCTTTTTATAGTTTCCTGGTCACTAGGGGGACCATCTTGATATGGCCTACCCTTCTAAATAAGATCCTTGAAAATCACTTTTGGGAGATCCTTTAGTAGCTCCCTTTGTTACGGAAACATGCATGGCCCTAATCATGAAAATATATTGCTCCAAGAGACTCATCATCTAGTACATGATTGAAATTTTGATCATAACTATATTCGTACGAGTAGTTTCTCGTACACAAATGTACTTGTCTGATTCCATAGTGACATTAGTGAATGTAATAAACTATGGATTTATCCCTAGGCTTGACAATACCAAACATTCATGATAATCTGGATTCCATCTGAAACTCCAAGTACATGCATCAACCTTTAACCTTCTCGTCCAAGGTTGTCTCTGATAGTTCGTCAAACTTCTTCTGAATATGATATCAACCTTTTGACCTTCTCGTCCAAGGTTGCCTCTAATAGATTGTCAGGCTCCCTCTGAATTTGATGTCCATCTTCAATTCAGTTCCATAACTGCAAGTATCAAGTTCTTTCTCCCTTGAATGCAATCTCTTATGCTTCTTGATCCGACCTGGAGACATTTCAGAGAGATTACAAATAGTTCATAAAACCAAACTATCCCGAAGGGAAATATCAAATGATACAAGATTTACTATCCCATTGTTATAGAACGAATCTATAATTTGAGGTACAAGTATCAGATACTTATCTTTGTATTTTCAGAATTGTGCCAGGTTTGTAAGACTCAACAATAGCATAGTAGAGAATTCTCGCTCCATTTGTCAGCACCACATGCACAATGAACCCGATACTTATCAATCCACAAGCATCTGCAATCAAAGGATCACCCCGCACTCAGCATAGCAAGCGACAACCCCACACAATGCTCGGCTCGATCACACTATGGACTAGCCTTTCAGATAGTTTTTCTTTGACTTATAGTTGTGGCGCAGCAAATCACCGATCAACATTCCCCTCTGCTTTCCCAATAGGCATCATTCAATCAATCTGCACACAATCTACCCACACTTGTGATAGGCGGTTACCAATTTGATTGAAGACCTTCATCTTCTATCATCGCGTGGTAGCATTGAAGATTATTGGCGGTAATACAAAGCCGAAAAGCCCGGTGCTCAAATCATCACTTATGCGGTCCATATATGTTAGTTGTGAGTTGGGAAAGTTCGCAACGAAATGAAAACAGAGGCACACAAAGAACATTTCCTCGTGATTATTAAGATTTATGATGCCCATTCTTCCAAAAGATGATAGTTACGATCTGAGACCCTCCACAAGTTTGATTTCAATCTTTTCCTTTACTCACTGTGTGGTTGGAAAGATAATTCATAGAAGTACAGGCAGTATCAAATCATTGATCGGAAATGATTGTTACGATTCTAATTAAACAATGACATCTCCTATCTTCACCTCCGGAGAGCCAAATCTTGACTGTATGGTGTTATCAATTCCCTTGTTGGTAGATATAATTATGACTTATCGCAAATCAGCATTAGAAAGAGACTAGTATTTGCAAACTTTTTCTAACTCAGTAGGGATTTGACTAAGCTTGTAGTTCATCGATGATTCTCCCCTTTTAAGAATATGTTCATGAAATTGGTGCTGATGTAGAATTCATGCCCGAGCACAATTCATTGTGAAATTAAGACTTCAAGTTATTGACCATTCGTGAGACCCCCTGGAGCTTTCCAACATGTAGTTGCTACTTGAGGAAGAGCTTTCACAATTTCTCAATTGTTGATACCTCCCTGAGAATACACCTCGACGTCTCCAATTCGAATCAACTCACAATTATCTTGGCTTTCAGCAATACTGTGTATGGTTTTGTGACTCAATCATCTACGTATCGCTGTGAATGATTCCCAAAGAAGTCTGTGCTCAATTCAATGGAAACTATATGTTCAGAAATAAGCACAATGCAAGAGAAAATGAACTAGATAGCTTGCGGGCATATCTTCTTCTCTCACGGGATTCTTTGCTACTACCATTTCAAGAAATGGCGTCTACCATTTCTGAAACTGTAAGCTAGGAATAATATTGTTACTATGATCATCGCATGTATGCAAACTCTTCAATTTCTATTTATGCGATATGAAAGAGCAGTGACAATATATTGTGTGTGAAAGCTTTTGTGAGCACAGTCAAGGTCAATTTCTTGACCGTATTGACGTTCCAATATCCTCTCGTGCTGATGGTATACCAGTCTGCTGCCTTGACCCATGGCTTGCAAGGCTCTCGCACTAGATCTTCTTTCGCGGCAATGAGTGATCCCCGCTTCTCTGATTCCTCTTCTCTATATTCATTTGATCACTGGGAGGACAAAGACCTCCACATTGTCTGCAATCTGTCTATCATTATCTTAACAGATTTTGGTACCACAATGTATATAAATAAGAAGGAGAAGGCTCGATTAAATGCCAGTGATCTATTCTTTTGAATGCAGAATCCAGGCTATGAGTTTTGACAGTGATAACAATTGATGGTGCCTCGCAGACCCTCACAAATAAAGACGACTTCGAGAGAGAAGAAATCGCCTGCAGAATGAACCAACTTGACATGTACTGGCTTCACACAAATCAGGCAGTGAGACGAGAGGCCACCTTGCAAGAATGAATATAGTGCTCACACAGAAGAACACTCTACACAAAACTCCTCGCAGAGAAAGAAAATTCCAAATGATAAATGAAAGAATATAGAATAAAGCAAATGTGCAGCTATTTTCGGCTTTGCCTTCTCGTGCTCTTCTAAAGACATTTGCAGTCTGGCTCTGATACCATGATAAGAATTTAAGATTGCTGCAAATGTAATAGCGCTCTATGTTGTATATTGTATGTGTTTTTCAAATGCAACAATCTCTCTTTCATTTAAATTGAGAAAGAGGCTAGGAGAGACATGTCCCTTCATGGGACATGTCTATTCATTATAATATTATAATATTTCATTAATCAATTAGATTAATATAAGTTTTCATAATATATATATATATATATATATATATATATATATATAACAAATACAATATATTATTATTAATCAATATCTAAGTATTATATGTATTCTAAATGATCATACAAATGAAGCTACAAACATTAACACTCCCTCTTAGCTAGGGAGGATGATCAAACAGAATGTGTAGTGGTTTCCCTTGTCAACACTTATAACCCTCACCATAGCTACACAAAACATCAACACTCATTTTGTTCAAGGATTCCTTCCTGTGCTTTCCTATTTGGGCCATTTTTAAATACCCCATCTGCCTTCACTTTCCAGTGACATTTTTGTAAAATGTTGATTTGTAGGTTAGAGCAAAGGTTTACAACCCAAGCACTATATCATCAGTGAAAAAATGTTGTGTAGAATACTCAGCCTGACGTTGGTTAGGCATTGAAAGAATCATACCGACATTTACTAGAACACATCATCATATTTATTCAAGCATAAAGCATGTCTAGTATTTAATTATTTATGGAAGCAGAGTGTTTCCCTAACAACACTATTTACATTTTTTGCAGTCATTAATAATAGTTAGTTTTTCAACTGTAAGAAAGAATAGGAATGGTGCGCTACAAAAAGATTTGACTGCTAATACATCTATTCTACAGATCTTCGTTTTGTTTCTATGTATTCTGATAAATTTAAATAAAATGTTGTCATCTGATGATCTTTCAAATTGTTCGCAGGACATGCTTAGCTTCAAGCTGACTAAAAAGTTTTTCTCTCTTTTTTTTTCCACCAGCACGGCAATCTTTGAATTATTCAGCTGCATGTGGCAGTGGAATTTAATTCAAATAATTAGTCTAGTGCGAAGGAGCATTCTTAATATCTTTATACTTCTTTTAGTGAAGATAAGAGATTGCAAATTAGATATGCATTTGAAATATATTCTGTTTGGAAAGCATTAGTCTGTAGCTTTGTTACCCTGTGCATATCGTAACTGTGGCTAGCTGATTGTTGTGATTGTATCTTACAGGCTGTTTCCTGTTCCATTTCTTTGTCACCTTTGTTTAGCTATTTTGTGCGTGTTGCACATGAAACCTTGATCAATTTCCTGCCAACTTGTGAAACCCTCAAAACCTACTAACCTACAAAATGGCAAAATATTTTATGAATAGCGTACTTGTGGGATAAATTTATGGTACACCAACAAACAGGGCTCATTGGGACATGCGTAGGAGGCAGAACTAGTTGCAAATTTGCAACGAGTTGGGGGAGTGGTGCATTTGAGTCAATGGTAGGCAATTTTTTGCTGTAACACTTATCAAATACATTCAATAACTTCACGCTATATAAATAGCATTTACACAAAATTCAAGAAGTGCAGGATAAACAGATGAATAAAGTGTAAAATAAAATTTTCAATATGCACATCACAAGGATATATATAATATAAATTAACAAGATACAAAATGTTAAATCTATCTTATTTTGGTTGGGCTCCAGCTAAAGAGAGTATTTTAATGTCATGACAAGTGAATGGTCAATATTCTGAGGTTATATCTTCTCTCGCTGTTCATAATTCATATTTTGTGTTTATCTACATTAAACTATGATAAAGTAAACATTAAATATGATAAAATATTATGAATTAATTTTATCTACATTATCAATGCGGGCAATATAATGTTTCACATGGTTTGATTTGATTTTGTGCATACTTTTTATTTATGTTGAATGTTAAATAAAATTTCAATGTGCACACCATAAGGATCTTTCAATTTTAATTAACAAGATAAAAGCCATAGAACCTATTTTATTTTAGTGAGGTTTCCATCAAAAGACCATATTTTATTGTTATGACAGGTGAATCGTCTATATTCTGAGGTTATTGTAAATCTTCTTGTGCCTATTTCATATTTTATGTTTACTTTATCATAGTTTAATTTTGTGTCTACTTCTGATCTTGACTTTTTGTACAACAAAATTGTTATTGCGATGATTAGTTGGTTATTTGGCCCAAACAACATTTGAAGGTCAATATTTTTCTACAGTGATATTCTTGTTAGTTAGTTCTTTGGAAAGAAATTAATCCATTATTATTTGTTAAGTGGCTTGAATTTAATCCTAATTTAGGCCCTCTATCATATCATTGCTTTGCTTGATGAATACAATAATGCTATAGTTTCCTTTTTTATTTATGTAGTCTCATTCCTAGAAATGGAGAGGTAATGATATGTGTAGGTCATCTTTGTCTTAATAACATTTTATTGTTCTTTCAAGTTGTAGTACACAAACCCTTGGCTGCATAAAAAGATCACCTTGATTATATGCAACCAAATATTGCACCAAGATGTCCAATCATTGTGACCTCAAAATCTTGGTCATTGTAATTTTGTATGCTTATTTTGATATTATGCATATCTATCCTAAAATGCGTTTTGTGTTTATCTTCTACTTCTAGATAATACAAGTTAGTACTTTGACTAATTATGAAGGTTTTAAAACCATAGCTTTTGAATGTGACTTGATTTTGTACCTTGAATCTTTGAAAATGCATAATTAATGCCCACTTGGCTCTATAGTGCATTTTGCTATTTTAGACAAACTCTTTATTCTAGCTAATTCATGGGCTAAACTCTATTTTAGTTGCTCCCTATATCTCCATACTATGTAAATGCATTTAAATTTTAAAAGCAAGTAGCTTTTGTCTCTTTTTAAATATTTTAAACTCTATTTTTCTTGATTTTTTACCATTTAAATCCTATTTTTTTTCAAAAAAATCTTATAATTCTAGTTTGCCAATTTTTTTTTCCTGAAAAGGTATTTGTTGCTATGGTCCTAATGCACCAAGGAATTGATATTGGTAGAAATAAGTAAAGGATAATACATGAATAAGAATATAATTACTACTGGTCTAATATATAACATGATAGGATAGTAGAAAACACCAAACAACATATCCTACAATAGTAGAATGATGATGTGGATTGTTCTTTTTGAAAAGGAAGTTCTAAGGTTGAAAAGCTTGGCCTCCTTGGCCCAACAAAAGGATTTATTAGTCGGATTAAAAAGAAGGGAAAATATTGGAATAAACAAAAACAAGTTCATAAGATAATAAAAGATCGAAACTAGAAAAATGGACTTTTGTTGATTGTCGTGCATCTTAATAATGCCAAAATAAAACATTGGTAGATCTGGGTGTGGATCTCAATATCATTTCAACAGCCACTTGGAAAGACTAGGTTGCTCGAATTTGGTCAAAACTCCAATTGACATAAGTTTAGTAGATTGATTAGCCATGAAGACACTAGGAACATGGAGGAATGTAGAAGTAAACATACATGGCCTTGAGCAACTAGCAAATGTTGAGGTAGTGGAAATGAAGGAACCCTTCAATACTTTTAGGGCAATACTAGGCCTAAAATGGTTTGTTAATTCTAATGAAATTGTGGATTCAAGGAAGGAAGAGATCTCTTTTTTTGATGAAAACAAAGCAGTTCACGTTCCTCCAGGAGAGAAGATAAGACATAACTATAAGAAGTAAAAATAGTAATCCATAATTGATCTATTTGGTTTCTAAAAGGGTTGCCTCTAACCTCACAAAACAACTACTACAATGCAACCACAAAATGTATGGATTTAGACTAATGTTCATGTTTCATGCCACTGGCAAGCGCATTGCAAAAACAACATATGAGAACAAAAGATATGAAGTAAATAAATCATATTCAAAGGGCATATCACACATAAAATTAACAAGATTTGTGGGGGTGGGAAATGTAAATGAATATATATTGGATATAGGAAGAACTTTTTAAGATGAATCAATGTGGATTACTGTACTTCAAGACACTTTAGTATGTAACGTCACTCGGTGGAATATACATAGAGATAATATTCCTAGCTAGCATGCTTTCAAAATCTTGAATTGTGTTTAGTACATAAAGGAGAGTAGAACATTATTAAAAAATATACATGATCAATGCTTCAAAGGATCTCCTTCATGTATGTATTACCACATGGAAAGGATTAGGGTATATAATCATTGCCTATACATTCCATGTTTTTAGTGGGCTCTAATACTTGTACAAACCTAGTACATTAATTAGGAAAGGAGAGCAAAGGCGAAAGATTGAAATAAACTTCAAAAGGACTTCATTCATATATTATACTTTTGGGGTGAAAATAAACAAATTTATACCACATTATGAAGAATCAAGGAAATCATCTTCAGACTATCTCTGAAGATAACTATTGCCCCACAATTTCATAATCTACCACCTCAAAGTCAAGGTATATGGAAACTAATTCAATTGTTGGAGAAATATACACACTTGGTCGAAATTAGATGCTACACAACACACCAATATGAAGAGGATCCAAACCCTAAAGCTTACATAGCAATAGTAGAAAGGGAATGAGAATTACAACTCCCAAAAGATTATGATGATAAATATTATAATTACCCCCTAAAAACTAGAGAAGAAAATATAGCCTCCCGTGACAATCTAATTTTAGCGAAGATTGCAGATTATTAGGATGAATAGGTTGTTCTAGTCATCATTGAATTGTTATCTCAGTATGAAGATCTATTTGATTGGACTTACACAAAAAAAAGAAGGGGATCAAAGATGAAGTTGGGGTAGTGAAGATACGACTAAAGGTAGTAACCAAATTGCAGAAAAAAATACCATACCCTCTTAATCCAAAAAATGAAGAAGAGACTGAATACAATATTAGATAAAGTGTTGGTGGGCAAAATTATAAAACTAGTAGACTTTGAATGGATTAGTCCCATGGTGATTCAAAATTAGAAGTCTAGTGAAATTAGGATTTGTGTAGATTTTTAGGAGCTCAATAAAACTTGCATTCACGATCCCTTCCTAATCCCTTTCATAGAAGAAATCTTGGAATTTGTCGTAGGGCAAGAAATCTATTCATTTGTCGATCATTTTTTGGCTACCATTAGGTTCTGATCAAAGAGGGGACTAACCCAAAACCACATTTGCCATGGAATGAGGATCTTTTATGTACACAGTTATCCCCTTTGGCCTAAAAAAAATGCTTCAATAGTATTCAATACAATTATGGTGAACACATACAAGGAGTTTATTCATAATTTCCTAGAGATATATTTGGATGATTGGGCGATATATGGATTGGTGAAAAATCACATTCAATTCCTTCACATGATATTAGGAAAATGCATTCAAGAAATGCATATTTGCAGTAGTCTTTGGCACACTTCTAGGTCATATAATCTATAAAGGAGTCATGGTGGAACCAACAAAAATTTCTCTAATCATGACACTACAACCAACCATGACAACCCGAGGGTCAAAACATTTTTAGGATACAAATTTTATTAAAGGATATGACACCCTAGCAACCCTTTTAGAAGAACTCTTAAGAAAATGATTAATAAAGTAATTACTTAGACTAAACAATGTTGTAGAGTCCTTTATATCCATTTGTGATCATAGCTATCCTAGCAGCTCTTAAACTTAGAGATTGGTTATCTAAGCAACCCTTCATGGTATACAAGTTATATTTAATTATCAACCTAGGGACATGAACTTGAAATGGGCCTGCACTATATGTGCACCATGACCTCATCTAGGTTGTTGTCCTACTTAATGAAAAATAATTTTAGTAAAGGAAAATACATAAATTAATCAACCTAAGATAACAAAAAGCAATAATTAATTGATATAGTAAAGCTCAATATTCTTAAAGCATTCCAAAATGATACTGAAACTATTCTAGTTAAGAAATTACTACTTTAGGATTTGTCTGTAGTAATCACAACAACATCCTACTACTATAATCACAAGAATATAATCAACATCAAATTAATAATGTAGAAACAAAGATTGGAGTAAGTTACCTCAAGTGAGCCCACCAAGGTAACACTCTCAAATGAGCAATGGAGTAGATAAACTAAATCAAGAACTCATGCATTCAATATTAGTCTATTACAATAGTGATATACTATATTGAAAAGAGATATATCAAAAAGCAACAACTTTTTTAGGTTTACTACAAAATCATATATATGTTTGAGCCTAGTGACTTTGATCTCTAACTACCTATTATTTCTCCTCAAATCTAGGAGGAGATTTATTATTCATAAATCAAAGCATTAACACTAAAGAATCCTAAAAGGATTGAACCACTTTAACAATATCAAAACTTAACTATCTCATTTGCAATAATGTAATCGAATCAATAAATGGTACATTGGAGGTGATGAGTCGACCTTTGAAGAAGTCTCCAAGTAATTAATGTCCTTCAACTGCCAAAGATAACTAGATTTCCACTTGTCTCTTTCCAACCTCATGTGGATGCAATAATCTACACAGTTTCAGTCATAGCAATTGACTTACTTGACCAAGTTGAAATGGTGCAAGAAACATTAGTATACCAACACACACATACAAATATCAACATCCATTAATAAACATACCATAGTGCATTAAGCGTATCTTTATTTTATATATATTATAGTGCTTTATTATAACCAAATGATGCATTTTAATTGATTGTAAGCATTTATGTTAATAGAATCCCATTGTGAGATAGTAGGTTATGTTAATTGAAAATAAGACCTACCATGTGTAAAGATAAAATGATGTAATTAGAAATATGGTTCAGTAGAAAAAAGTAAACATCATGTATTTTCTTTGGAGATGTTAATACAATATTGATCTAGTTTTCCTCATAGTGTTCATGACACCTTGATGCCAAACTTTGATAAAGTGAACATAACCATTTAATACAAGCATATAGCTTTTATATGCAAATCAATTATAAAATACTATGAGAAGAAAAGAAAACATAGCCAAACAAACCTATAACCAAGAAAAATGTTGTACCCTAGAAAACAAAAAATAAAGCACTGTAATATTACTAAAATAACCTTAATATTTTTAAAACATAGGAGACAAATTGATGATATACACTATTTATTCTTCTCATGATTCCTATCGAACTAGACATCCTACTCTAAAATGGCTTGGATGAGACATATTCTATGACATATATCTCTATGGTGATATATGTATAAATGACCACAAATAGGGGATAGAAAAGTTGCTTCCTATTTCAAGCTTTCTTTGATGATGATATGAAAACTCTCCAACACCTCGCCAACGTCATGATGAAAGTCTCAAAGAACACCTACTTCTCTTCACTCAAATGTGCAACCCCATTAAAATTTTGGATAGGCCTACATGTAGAAACCTCACCTTCTACACCTATAGTTGTGTTCAATGCTATCTTTACCACCACCTCTTCATTTTCTAGCTTTAACTCCTTGAATTGACTTGACAAGAAAAAAATGATAGGCATAGTCTTAGTTCAAGATTCAATAGGAATAAAACCAACTTTATGATAAATTCCTTCTAAATAGATTTCATTTGCGACCCCATTGTTTTTAGAACATAGGGAGACAAATTGACTACATCCACTATTTATTCCACTCTTGATTTTTATCTAACTAGACATCTTCCTCTAAAATGGCATGGATGAGAACATAATTCATGACATATATCTCTATGGTGATATATGTATAGAGGACCACAAATAGGGGGTAGTAAAGTTCCTTCCAACTTCAGGCTTGCTTTGATGATGATATGAAAACTCTGCAACACCTTGCCAACATCATGATGGAAGTCTCACAAAACACCTTCTCCTCTTCTCTCAACTTGACAACCTCATTTAGAAAATCCATTTTTTGATAGGCTTGCATGTAGAAACCCCACCATCTACACCTATAGATAAGTTCAATGCTATCTTTACCACCACTTCTTCATTTTCTAGCTTTAACTCCTTGAATTGATTTGACAAGAAAAATCTGATAATCATTATCTTAGTTAAATATTCAATAGGAATAAAGCCAAATTTATGATAAAATCCCTCTGAATAGTTTTCATTTGCCAAGTTTTAGCTTCAATATGTTTCTCTCCAAGAATTAACTTTATAAACATTAGAGCCATTGAAGCCAATGCCACTTTTTGATACCCCCCATAAGAATCTCTCTTTGTTACTTGCACTTCTTTCAACTTGATTTTTGTCCTCCACCTCCTTCAAGATAAGATCCTTATGGAAATACTTGTCAAAAAAATGCCTTTACAACTCCATGAACTCAACATTACAATTTATAAAATGACCAGAGGACCTTATTTAATAGGTTCTCAATGCTTTATTTATAATACTCTAAATAGTTAATAAATGTTGTACAACCACCAATATATTTCTACTGCCAAATCCAACAAATTATGATTAGTTGTACCAAAGAGACATTCACATTGTGCATTTTGAATTAAGTTAACATTTTATGTCTTTGACAATATCATTTGATTCTAGACAAATAACAAGTTTGCCCTTGCAAATTAAACATTTTCTTTGCCTTCTATAAAGATTTTTGTTATGGTAGCTTGAACGAGAATAGGTTTTCTAATATTTGCAATTACTCACATGATAGTTGTATATAATTATTATTAGCTCTTGACCAATGACTTCTTTGGACAAACAAACTAGCATCACATTTAAATTTCTTGTAGTCTATAAATAATTGGGTCAGATTTCTCCTTTATCCCTTGCACCTTTTTGACATAAAAAATTAACTCCAACTTTTCCTATTATTAATATCTCCGATCCCTATAGTAGATACCTTTAGCTATCAACATAGAATAATTTAGGGTAACCACTGCCCTTAGCTTTATAAATACATGTTCCCATTTCACTTCATTGTTAGTGTTATGGTAGAGTGATATCAATTACAATTGTTATTATTTAGTTCAAACCTTTATTTCCCATTGATGATAGCCAACTTGGTAGATCCTATATGGGATATTTTGCATGAATTTGTGCCTTTGGTTGTTGCATGAATCCAACCTTGCATGTCTTAGTCAATAATCAAGTTGAGAAGACCAAAATTGATTGTGACAATCTTGTCGAAGTTTCAAATTAATGATTGCCTATGTTGTCATGTCTTTCCTATTGGTTTTGACTCCTCATCCCAATCCTCCAAAATTTGGTAAAATATTGTATTTTTTGGGCATCATACTTTTGGTGGTTCTCCTTTTTGTCTACCTCTTGAAGTTCTCCCGAATCCCAGATCGTTGAAATCCAAAGTCTCTAAATTCCTAAGTCTTCCTTTATCAAGCTTTCATCTTGTCAAGATCTCTCTTATTTCGATGTCTTTTAAGCATCCCTTTCTCTACCTTCTCGAATCCTAGTCCCCAATGTTGGCATTATGTCAATGCCATCATCCTCATTGGTTTTTTGAAGTTCCCCCTCTTATCATGCCTTCTCATCTCTTGCCAATGGTTTGACTTCTGATCTTTATTTTGTGAAAAAATGCCCATATTTTGGAGCTCATAGTTTTCACATTTCCTTTCTACCCTTACCTCTTTTCCACACATATCCCCAATTCCTCAAATATTGAAGTTTGAAGCATATTCTTTTCTAAGTGTTACATTTGTTGGTTTGTTGGGTCCTTGATGATCCTCTTATTCCTTTGCCTCTTTAAGAATCCCTCACATGGTATTCTTAGTCTCCAAAGATCAAAATACTCTACTTGTCTTTTAGAGTTCTCCATCTTTATATGATCCATTAGACTTCCCTTGTAGCACGACCATCCCTAAAAGTTCAATATTCCCCATGCCTTTATTTCACTAAACCTTTTGAAGATCAAAATTTCTTGTTCCCTTATACCACTTTTGGCATCCATCACTAACGATATATTTAATCCTCAATCCCTATCATTTCTCTTCCCATAATTAAGAATTCTTTCAATTCCTTTAGGATTTCAATGCCTCCATTCCTTTCCATCTGTTTTTGAAGGCCTAACACTTTACCATTCATCTGCTAGCATTATGCCCCATACTAATATCATCTATCCCACAGTAGTCTCATCCATGTTGATGTCATCCTTTTTATTGATGATATCATATGATGAAATCATCATCAAGGGTTAGAATTCTATAGTATCTTTTTCCCTCTTCATTGTAAGTAGTAAGGTGGATACCTATGTTACCAATTTTTTGCATCTAACTCCAATTGGCAAAGCTGGGTAGCTGATTCAACTAATTAAGGTACATTTGGTCCATTTTTTAAACTTTTTAGTTGCATCATAGGAAGACTAGCATCAACACAAGAAATGGAAGGTACAAGAATACGATTTCAGAACTGAGATATAGTGGAGGAAATATGAGAGTGAATAAAGATCAAAATTAAGAAGATACAACATAGATAGAAAAAGGGTGAAAGGTTGTTTGAAATATGAAATAATTATGAAGTAATACTTGTTGATTAAGTGATGAATATCTGATGGAGATGATGAAGACCGAGTGATACCGAGTATCATGATTGTAGAAATGGTTAGATCAGTTGTTGTTTTGTCATTGATGTCAAGCAATTGATTAATTGATTTTTATTGTGTTACCATATCTTAGGAGGAGAAGTTAAATGGGTGACAAATACAGATCAGGCAATAATGAAGTAATGATGTTATAGTTGTTTTCTAATATATATTTGATGTTATCAAATCAATACATTTGATTGATCAAGTCAGGAACTGCAATGAATTAAGTTATGACTAAAAGAGATACTTTACCGAGCTAGACTGAGTCAGTCCATAGAATGATATGTGATTCGGTTATAGTTACTAAGAATCAAGCACTAAGAACTGAGTACAAGTTAGACACCGAGCAGTGAAGAAGTCACTGAGTCAGATACCGAGTTGCAAAGAAAGTTTTACTGAGTACAATATACTGATATTAAATGATGATGAAATAGAATTTAATGCAAAGCTATGATGATTTGGATGAGGAAAATGAATTAAATGAAGTTTGTTACAAGATCTACGAATGGAAAAATTTAATGTGAAGATCTAAGGCGAAGATCAAGCGATAAAATAGAAAAGTGAAAGTTCTAAGAAAAGTTACAAGTTCCGAGGTAAACGTGACATGGTTTACCGAGTTGAGAAACATGAAGAAGATGATCGAATGGATGAGCACAAAGGAAGGAAAATCAAATTAAGGAGATTAAGAGGCAAAAAGTATGTCTATATAAGGAATGATAATTACACAGAGTGTAAGGCTACATGCGAATTGGATAGAGAAGGAAAGAAGCTGAAGAACAACATTTACCGAGCATAACAAAGAAAGACAGATTAAAGAATCTACAGTCTGAGAAAGAGATCAATGGACTATGTGATGCAAATATTCAATTGAGCATAAAGGATCTACTCCAAGCATAGTGAGTTGCTAATTTTTACAGATCAAAGTTTACTGTTGCTTATTAATATTTGTAAGAGAGAAATCTCTTAAACAAGTGCATTTAATTTTCCTATTTATAAAACCTAGACTTAGGTGATATTCCAAAAGAGTGTTTGAATACCTCTAACAAGGCCACTCCTAATAGGGTGAAGATCTTAAAATATCTAAGGTAAATCCCCTAACAGGGTCACATTTAGCAAATGTGTTTGTAATCTGTAATAGGATAAGTTCTTAACCGAGCGTACTTCAGAAGGGTACATTTTTATTGTGGGTTACAATTCTCACAAAAGGTATTTCCCAAATTGGGTTTCCTCGTTAAATCTGGTGTCAATGAGTTATATCATGTGTTATTGAGTTAATCTGATGTGGCTAAGTTTGAATGATTGATTGCTGCTTATGTTATTTGGTGAATTGGTTATTTACTGTATTCAGTACTTACCGAGTGAATGAACAAGTTTAGTTTTAAGAGTTTAAGTTTGATTTGTATGATTCACCCCCCTCTCAGTGGGACCAACAATTGGTATCAGAGCCTTGTTACTCTGAAGTGATAATTTTAAAGGAGTTGAGTTAAGATCTAAAGATGTATAAGAGGGAATCACCAAAGTTGAATAGGGATCATTTATCTACATGGAAAAGTAGAATGAGGTTGCATGTGTCTGGAGTAGGAGAATATGCACTTTACTATCTTGAGAATGAATATGTAGCACCGACTACTACACCTTTGACTATCAGTGAGCAAAGAAAAAAACATGAACAAACACAAGTCATGATTGAGATTGCATCTACACTCACCGACCAAGAATATGATGAGCTTGATGGTTGTACTACTACAAAACATATGTGGGATAAGATTGTTTTGACGTATGGTGGAGATCAACACATGTTCAAAAGGATAAAATAGAAAGTTTGAGAAGGAAATTTGACTCTATTAGGATGAAGGAAGGAGAGAACAAAATACAATATAGTACAAGACTTAAAGAGACAGTTAATTCTATCAAAGGAGATGATGGTAACATAATGAAGGATGATGTTACAAGAAAAATGTTGAGAGCTCTCCTACCAATATATTCTATTCGTGTATCTGCTATACAAGAGATGAGATCTATACCCCAGATGAATGTTTCACTGGACGCCACTATTGGTAAGTTAATTGCATTTGAACTTAATAGTTTTGATAATAGTGTGCCTTCTATTTCTAAGGTTGAATCTGCATTTAAGTCTACTTTAAAGATTGGAAAGGCTAGGGGTGTTGCGGCTAGAGATGGTTATTTGAGCAGTGCTAATGATAAATTTTATAGTTTCACTGAAGGACTTGAAGAGCTATTTACTGAATGTGATGAGAATGAAAGATAATTTGAAGCTTTGTTGGCTAGAAGGCTACAAAGAGGCAAAGGAAAATACCGAGGTAAGTTACCCTTGAAATGTTTTAATTTTGATAAAATTGGTCACTTTGCATCTAATTGTCCAAAGAATGATATGGAGGAAAAGAAAGATAAGGAAAAGAGAGAAAACAAATTCAGGAGATACAGAGACTACAAAAACAAAGGTAAGAAATCTTGTTATATTTCTAATGAAGGACAAAGTGATGATGATTATATTGAGAGAAATGAGGAAAAAGAAGTTGTTTATGTTGCTATAAAAGATGATTATGATGAACAAGAACCTAGAGCCCTAATATCACAAGTAAGTAAGAATGAAACATGGATAATAGATAGTGGTTCTTCACATCACATGACTGGTGACACACTTAAGTTTATTTCCTTGGAAAAGCATGATGGAGGTTACGTTAGATTTGGTAATGATGCTCCATGCCTTGTGAAAGGAAAAGGATCTATAATTCTACTGAATAACATAATATGTGATGATGTTTATTGGGTGGAAGGATTAAAGTATAATTTGTTGAGTGTTGCACAACTTAACAATATAGGTTACCGATTGGGATTTCAATATGGAAGAGTGAAATTATTTGATGAGAAGAGAAATGTAATTGCTACTAGAGAACAATCTAAAGGTAATCTATTTTATCTTGATACTTATACGAAGAGTTGCCTATTTGCTAAAGTTGAGGATGTTTGGTTATGGCACAAAAGGATTTGTCATGTTTATTTTGACAACTTAATCAAAGCGAGTAAGAAGAATAGAGTAAGAGGTCTACCAAGACTTGAAAAACCAGAGAATGCTATGTGTAGAGAATGCCAGATGGGTAAGATGACTAAATCTATATTTGCAAGAAAGACTTATGTTACACAAGGAATTTTGGATTTAGATCATATTGATTTATGTGGATCAATGAGAACTCCAAGTTATGATGGAGACATATATTTTTTTTTTGTGGATGATTATTCAAGAATGATGTCTGTAATGTTTTTAAAAGAAAAATTTGATGCATCTCAAATGTTTAAGTGGTATAAGGCCTGAGTTGAAAAAGAAATTGGAAGACAATTGAAATGTCCGAGATCCGATAGAGGAGGTGAGTTTACTTCGAATGAGTTTACATTGTTTTGTAATGAGAAAGGAATCAAGAGACAGTTGTCATCACTAGGGACACCACAAAAGAGTGAGATTTCCGAGAGAAAGAACAAATCCATTGTTGATTGTGCTAGGACACTAATGATTGAAAAATGAGTTTCATAGAACTTTTGGAGGGAAGCTGTGAGTACTGCTATTTTCACATTGAACCGTGTACAAATGAAGAAAGGTACCAAAAAGACACCTTATGAAATCTGGTACGATCACAAACCTAATGTTAGTTACTTTAAAATATTTGGGAGCAAATGCTATATTCTGAAAGATTCTAGAGAAGGGAAGCTTGATTCAAAAGGAGATGAATGGATATTCTTAGGATATTCTACAAAGAGTAAAGCTTACAAATGTTTGAACAAGGTTACTAAAAAAATGGTGGAAAGTGCAAATGTGAGAATTGATGAATTTGTAGAAAGGAATGAAGAATACATTAAGAAGGAACCTGATGATTATGGGAAGTTTGTAGATGTACAACATGATGCATCTGAAATTTTACCGAGAGCACCTACCAAGGAGGAAGATGAACAAGAAGTTCCACAACCGAATGTTGATATTGATGAACCAAGAACTGTCGAGCCTGTTTTGGAAAATTATGTTGAGAAGGCACCATTCCTTGAGATAGATTATTGGAAATAAGGAAGTTGGAGTGATGAAAAGGAGCAAGGTCAGAGACAATACATGTTTGATATTTTCATTTGAGCCGAAGAAAGTTATGGAAGCACTAGATAATGAGGATTGGATGAAAGCTATGAAAGAAGAGTATGATCAAATTGAGAAGAACAAGACATGGACTTTAGTACCTAGACCTCAAGACAAAAATGTGATTGGTACTAAATGGATTTTTAGAAACAAACTGAATGAGCATGGAGAAGTTATCAAAAATAAAGCTAGGTTGGTTTGAAAAGGTTATGCACAAGAAGAAAGAATTGACTATGAAGAGACTTTTGTACTTGTTTCCAGACTAGAAGGAGTTAGATTACTTCTAGCATATTCTGCTTACAAAGGATTTAAGGTATATCATATGGATGTTAAGTCTGCATTTCTTAATGGGATACTTGAGGAAGAAGTATACATTTAGCAACCAGAGGGACTCATTGAGAAAACAAACAAGAAAAAGGGATGTAAGTTACATAAAGGCTTATATGGATTGAAACAAGCACCCCGAGCATGGTATGAGAGACCGCACTCTTATAAAATCAAAATAGGATTTCAAAGAACAAGTGATAACAGTAATGTTTACTTGAAGTGTGATAGTGATAATAAAGTTTTGATTGCTGAAATGTTTGTTGATGATATTATATTTGGAGGCAATGACTCTTTATGTAAAGGATTTGCTGATGAAATGAGAAAAGAGTTTGAGATGACAATGATCAGAGAGATTAAGTTCTTTCTAGGTCTACATATACATCAAGTTACTGGAGGAATCTATATTACACAAGACATGTATATCAAAGAGATTCTTAAAACTTTTGGTATGGAAGATTCCAAACCTGTTGGAACACTGATGGTTGTTGGATGCAAATTATCAAAAGAGGACGAAACACAAGAGGTGGATAATACTCTTTACCGATCCATGATTGGTAAATTATGTTGTTCACAACAAACCTAATATAGCACATACTGTTGGAATTGTTGCAAGATTTTCTTCTAATCCGAAGGAAACATATATGTCTACAATAAAAAGAATTATGAAATACCTGAAAGGCACAAAAGAGTTTGGTTTACTATACAAGAAAGGAGGTACTTTTGATCTACAAGTATAGATTGATGCAGATTGGGCTGGAAATGTTGATGACATAAAAAGTACTAGTGGAGGAGAATTCTTTCTAGGTGAAAGATTGGTTACATGGATGAGCAAGAAACAAATTTCAGGCTGAATATGTTGTTGTTGCTATGAATTGTGCAAACATAGCATGGATTAAGAAATTACTTGAAGGTATGCAAGAAGAGATCACATATCCAGTTACTATTTTTTGTGATAATACAAGTGCTATTAATATATCAAAGAACCCAGTTATGCATTCAAAGACCGAGCACATTTCTATCAAGTATCACTACTTGAGAGAGAAAGTTCAAGAGAAGAATGTGAAATTGAAATATGTGAATTCAAAGGAAAAACTGGCTGATATATTTACAAAGCCACTACCTAAAGATGCTTTTGATATATAAGAGGTAAATTAGGGGTTCTTCCCCTACCCAATGTTCACTAAGGAGCATGAGGCATGCTGCACCAATTTTGTATTTCATTAAAATATCTATTTCTGAATTGATGTTTTTTTTTTCCGGCAAAAATGGCTGAGCCATTATATATTATATATAAAATATTTTATTAACACTGCTTCTTGGGACTCCAGAGGGAAAGAAGCAGGGAAGAAAACCCTCTTTCTCAGCCCATAAAAGAAAGCTTAACTAAAGAGCCTAAAAACATTTAATGACTATATATTTTGGGAATGTGACATCTGAAAATTTACATCATAATCTGTATGAGTTTTTTACAAAAAGAGTCCATATGTTATACGAAAAGACCTCATATCAGATAGCTCCAAAAAAATGCCAAAACAGAGTAGATGAGAGAATTTAAGGACGCTTCTCTACCTTGGCAAAGACCCTGTTGGAGACAGCTCGTGAGTGGCGGGCCAAAGCATGAGAAGGATTTGAAGAAGAAGCACTCGAGCTATCAAAATGTGGAGATGAAGGAGAATCAACTAACACTGCCCGATCCAAGAAATTGAGTAACACAGCTATATTGTCAAACAATAGAAAAGCCCTTGCCACCATACAGGTTGGAAGAATGTTTGAGAACTTATCCATCTCCCGCCTGAAGAGCTAAAAATCTCTTCGTTCCATTGCAATTTTGGATGTATCATAGAGTTTTACCAATTCTTTGCGGGTGTCCAATTTTTTTGCAGAGAATAAACCGCCAACCCAAGCTTGAGAACCCCTAAGAGAGTAATGTTTGACTGCCTCATCGATGATTGCAGCATTTCCAAATTCTGTGTGTGGAGCAAGTGATGAGGAGCATCTAGAATGAGAATACCGTCCCCAACCACATTTTGAATTGCTTCGATGATATCCCCTGGTAATGATCTAAGTGCAATCCTCATATACCTATCAAGATAGGGGCCCGAGATGGGATACTCCCAGTCTTTAATCAAACAGCGAAATTCTAAAAATTAAACCATGCCCATCAATGTGGTGATCTGCAAATATTTATAAAGTACTCATGCAAATGTGAAGAAACAGTCCTGTCGACTATAATGAGTCCCATCAATAGGATTGCAGGAGCTAATTCCCCTTATGTGGCGTCTGGATAGGTAAGAGAAATTATCATCCAGCAATATTTGGTAAAAGGATCCCAAACTAATTCATTAGAATCTCTGATTTCAAAAACGGGGGAATCTCATCTGTAATCAGTATAGAGTAGTTATCTAAATTTGCCATATTATCTGAAGTGACCCCTTTATTCACAAGCCAATCTATAATTTATTGGCTTCTCTAAAATAGTGCGATACTTTGTATGATGTGAAATTAGGAAGAAGCCTCCAAACTTCAGCTAGTACATATTGTAATTCCCAATTTACAATTTTCTTTGATATTAATGCTGAGGTGATAATCTGAGAGTCGCCTTCGATATGTATATCTGAAACACCTAGTTTTAATGCCATGGTTATTCCATATAGAAGTGCTCTGGCCTCTGCAATGTTATTCGAGCCATCTAGAGATCTACAAAATGCTGCTTGAATTAAAGATTTGTCCGCTTGTCTAATCAAGAAACCAATTCCTGATTTACCTAGATTACCCTTGGATGCACCATCAAAATTTAGTTTCACATAAGGAGTGGTTGGAGGTTCCCAACTCACGTCTTTTCTATCCAATTTTTTGGAATTTTTCCAATAAGGACCCCTTTAAGAGGAATACCAATAAATTTCCAAGAGTTGTACACCTGATTATCAAATGAAGTGTAAGTAGAAGAAAGGGTTTTAGTCTTGGATGCATAAGCACAAACCATCTTAGAGGCATATTTTTCCACCAATACAGAGACCTGATTAACTATTGATTTTTCATTTCTGAAAATTCTTTTATTTCTTTCCCACCATATACACCATGTGATTTCCGCTGGTAGGACCCTCCAAATTGATGCAAAAAAAGAATCATGATGGAGAATCGGCCACTGTTGGAGGAGAGAGGAAAGAGATGGAGGGAGCGGGCCTTGCCAATTTAGTTTACCCAACATTTTTAACCAGATCTCATAAGCAAAATTACAACTCACCAGTAGGTGATTAGAGTCCTCTACCTTGTCCCCACAAAGGAGGCAGTCAAAAGAATTTGCAATTCCCAATTTCTTGAGGTGGGAACTAGTTAGGATTCTATCATGAATAGCTGTCAAGAGAAAAACACCTTCTTTGGGGAGAACTACAGCATGCTAGGAAAACTTGAAAATAGGATTTAGAAGGGCATCCCTGTAGGCCAATAATCTGTATCCATCCTTAACTATGTAGTTTCCACTAGAGCTTTTACTCCAGATGAGCTGATCATTTGAATTGGAAAAGAGTATCTGTCTTTGAGATAGGATTTGATTAAATGTCTCTTTTTCCACTATGGATAGTGGTAAGGCTGATGGATCCTTCCATTTGTGGGATTGCTCATTTCCTTCAACATAATCTGCCACTTTAGATCCCCACTGTAATTTCATAACGGATTGTATTCCCTGTAATTATGGAAGTGAAGATAGTTTTGGAAAACCATTCCAGGAGTCTTCCTAGAAGAGAGTTGAATTGCCTGATTTTATGATCCATGTAAGGTGTGGGAGTATGATGGATCTGCATTTAATTATGAAATTCCACATTTCAAAACTAGACGGAGGGTTTCTTAGTGAGAAGATTCTTTCCGGTGCATCAGAGTCCAAATATTTGATTTTAATGATTTTTTCCCATAAGCTATTTGAGTTGGTAAAAAGTTTCCAAGATAATTTGGCTCCCAAGCTTATATTTATTTCTAGAAGTTTGTGAAGACCGGCTCCTCCCAGATGTTTAGAGTGACTCAATGTTTCCCAAGAGATTAAATGTACTTTTTTTTTTCATCCATGTTGCCTTTCCAGATAAACTCTTTAATAAGTTTATTTATGTTCTTTATAACCCCCTTAGGAGCCATTAGCACTGACATGATGTAATTTGGAATTGATCTCATAACTATTTTGACCAAGAGTATTCTGCCTGCCATGGATAGCCATCTGGCCTTCCATCCCGCAATCCTTTCTTTGATGCTATTTAAAATATCTTCCCAATAGGATGTTTTCACTGAACCTTGAAAAAAAGGAATTCCCAGGTGCTTACTTGGAATCTGAGATAGGGGATATCCAAAGATTTGTCTGATCACTTGACTAGCTTTGGAATTGAGGTTAAATAAGAAAATCTTAGATTTAGTAGCATTTAATTTTTGTCCTGAAGATGAAAAATACTTTGACAAGGTTTCCTTAATTGTCTTTGCTTCCTTCACACAACCTTTACCAAATAAAAGAGAGTCATCAACAAAAATATTATGGGAAATTGATAATGAAGATCTTCGAATGCAAATACCCTCCCATTGTCTGGAAACACGTTTTGAAGCAATTAGTCTACTTAATCCTTCCCCCAAGATTATGAAGATGAAGGGAGAAAGAGAATCTCCTTGTCTAATTCCTTGGGTAGAAGAAAAGTACCCACAAGGAATTCCATTAACCATAACTAAAAAATTAGCCCCTGAAATACATGAGAAAATCCATTTTATCCATTTTTTACCAAACCCCATCCTCTCCATAACTAGTTTTAAGAAAGTCCAGTTAACTTTATCATATGCCTTTGTCATATCCAATTTAAGGAAAATTGCTGGTAAACCTTCTTCTTTTATTGTGTGAAGGACTTCATGTGCTATAAGGGCTCCTTCCACTGTTTCTTTCCCTTGCACAAATCCCCCTTGTTGTTTAGAAATAATTTTAGGAATAAGTTTTCCTAGCCTGCAGGATATTGCCTTTGTAAAAATTTTATATATTGTATTACAAAGAGCTATAGGTCTGAAATCTGCAAAAGAGAGAGGTTGCTGGCATTTAGGAATAAGTGCTAAAGAAGTGTTATTATATTGCTTAAACATACAAGAGCTTTTTCTGGATTCTTCAATTGCTTTATGGATATCTTCACCCATGAAATCCCAACACTTTTGAAAGAAGAAAGGGGTAAGACCATAAGGGCCTGGGGCCTTGTTTGCCTCCATTGCAAAGACAAAGGTTCTAATCTCTTCCATTGAGAATGGGGCCATTAAAACATGATTTTCCTGAACATAAACCAACTTTGGGATACAGTCAACAACTTATTTGATTTGATTGGGGTCACCATCTCCACTATTTGTGAGGAGATCAGAAAAAAATCTAACTGCCTCCATTTGGATATCTTGAAGCTGATTGAGAGTTTGACCAGATGTATCTTTGATCTGAAAAATTGCATTCTTATGTCTCTTAATTTTAGTAGACATATGAAAGAAAGTAGTATTTCTATCCCCCTCAGCCAACCAAGACTCCCTTGACCTCTATCGCTAGAAAATTTCTTGCCTGAGGAGAATCTCATCAAGTTGTTGGGTAAGAGATTTTTGTTTCTCATAAATGTCAGGTGTAATACCCTTGTTAATGATAGTTTCATTAATTATATCCAGCTCTGTTTGAATATCATTTTTCTGTCGAAAGATATTGCCAAAAGTAGTCTTATTCCAGTATTTGATTTTTCTTTTAATATAGGAGAGTTTCTTTGCCAGTCTGAACATATCCGGTGATGTATGGAGCATGAACCCACTAGAACTGAAGAAGAGAGATAAAAATATGATCTCTAAACCACATCTTTTCAATAGTAAAATGAGCTATAGGCCTAAAAGCTGAGGGTTGAAGATTTAATTCCATAGCTACTGCATAATGATCTGAGCCATTTAGAGTTAGGATTGAAGAGGGGCAACACCCATGTTCAGCTATCCAATCTAAATTAGTCAAGAATCTGTCTAGTCTATCCCCCACAAAATTTAGACCCTTTCTTTTATTAGACCAAGTTATTTTTCCATTGGATGGTATATAGTCAAGTAGCTGATTATTGTCTATGAAATCTCTAAAGTCTCTTGTAAGTACTAGTGAAGGATTTGCACCACCAAGTTTATCCAAATTGCCCAAAGTTGCATTAAAGTCACCTGCCACAATGATCTTAGAATTTTTTAGATCTGATATAATTTGAGATAGGGAATCCCAAAGTCATTTTTTTCCCAGAATAGGTACAGGGCCATAAACATTAATGAGGATGAAGGCAACTGAGAAAATGCTGACCTGAACTACCATCCAATTAGGATTAGCCAAAAGGAGTGAAATTTAACACTTAGATTTCTGCCAAAGGATGGCAAGTCCTCCCAAGGCCCCCGTGGAAGCTGATTGCAAGAACTCCCAATTTTTCCATGATTTGAAGACTTTAAGTCCATTTTCATTAGATAATTTTGTTTCTTGTAACAGGATGATATCTGCTCCACCCATCAGAGTTTGATCTCTGATAAGACGTGTTTTGCTAGGGGTGTTAATGCCTCTAACATTCCATGTTAGGATTCTCATTCTTCTTTCAAAGAGCACATGGCTCTCCTACTTCCATTGAATTGTTTAGTTATTAAGGCCAATGCTTTCTCTTTACTTTTCCTAGGGGATCTTTGAAAGTTGATGGTGAGCTGAACCCCTGAAGATATCTCTTCCTTTAGTTTGGCAGCTTTGGACAGTCTACCTCTAGGTCTCTTGTTAGAGGCAACATTTGTAATCTTGGAATGAGCTAAATCTATCTGGAAGATAACACAATCCTTCTGATCTAGGAACTCTTCTATTTCAGTGAATTCAATACCTGATAACAAATCTGATGTTGTAAGGAGCTCCTAATTGGCTGTTAGAAAGTCCACATCTGTTTCTTCATTTTCTATGTGGATGATTTGGGACTCCAGGGTATAATCTGAGAGAAGACAAATTTGTCTGTGAGAAAGGAAATAATCCCTAATGTATAGATCGAGATCTCTTGTAGGTTGATCATATTTTTGATAAGGGATCTGACTAGGGATCCATTGGCTAGGAGAAAGTGTCTCGAAGGGATTATTCTAGAGTAAAATCTAAAATGAGGTGCCTGCTAACTTTATTTCTAGAGGTGAAGAAATAGTTTCCTTGATCAAGATTAACCTTTCTATCATAATTACTCCCTCTTCTACTGCTATCTCATCAATGATTTTGGAAGCCAACTCGTTAATCATTTGATTAACCATTTTGAGAATGCTATGATCAGATTTAGGATCATTGGTCTTTTTCTTTATTTCTGTGAGTACAAGGGGGATCTCCCTGGTATTCTGGTGTTTGTAAATATCAATGTGGTGTTCTATATGACTAGATAACATCTTGAACAAAGAGCATTGTTCTGGTTGTGAACAATGATCTTGATAGATCTCAATGGCAGTTACACCATCCTTTTGACACTCTGAATTGAAGTGCCTGAGCTTATCTTGATATTCATGGACAATTGTTGGCAATTGAATCTCAACCTGCTGAATGCGAGAGCCCCATTTTGAGGAAATGTTAACTTCTTTAGGAAAACCTTTCCTTTGATCAATAAGGATGCACAATCTAATATTGTTATGTGGATATTCAAAAGGTATCAGATCATGTTTGATAAAGATACCTAGTTGGTTTGCCAACACTTCAATTACATCGGGGACCCTGTATTCCACAGGCAAACTAAAAAGAGATACCCAACTTGGGAAAAAAGATACAAGTTTAAGGTCTGGTATAAAATTTGGAATCCAGATCAATGTGAAAAGACCCGACCCCATGCAAAACCAACCCTTATTTTTGTGAATGAAGTCTCTTTGGGCCTTATTATTAAAGATTTCAATAAAGAATTTGGTATTTGCATCAAACCAAAAAATATCATATAAACCGTTCCATCTTTGAAAAGCCCAAAATCTGATATTAAAAATACTAAGATCATGCTGGAACTTACCAATGAGTGTAGTGCTATGGAGGAGGTCAACATGATTCTGAATCATGTGATCCGGGATTGCAAATGTCTTCGAAGCCCTACTGAAGCTTTCATTCACTATCTTTGGATTGAAGGGATCTCCTTGGGGAGAAGGAGTTTGAGTATTTGCCTTTTTGGATGTGGTATTATTGTCCTAAAGTTTGACTGGAGATCCCGGAGGAGTGCTTGTGCAAATATCAAAAACTTCTCTAACTTGTCACTTATTAAGTTCATTATTCTTCTTTCGCCAAAGAAGATTTCCCTTAGCCCTTGGGTGTTGAAAAGAAGAGGATTTGTTCCTTGCATTCCATGGATTTTGATTTCAAAAAGTTTCCTGCCCATTTTGGGTTTGAAGATTTAGATCTGAAGTCGTGCGAAGTTGCTCAAATTTGGAGTTGCCCTGATTTGGGTTAGGGTTTTTTGAACACTCCCCCACTTCATATTGTGAGAAACCCTAAAAATCCAATCGATCTGCAATATAGTCCACAATCTTTGGTCCTTTCATAATATATTGTTTACCTTGAAGCGTGTCCCTTTGATCAAAAATATGCTGTCCTGACTTTCTGGACTCTCCCTCATTAGTCTGCATGTTTCTCCTAGGCTTCTTAAACTTAATTCTAGGGTTTATGAAAATTGGTTTAGCTGGCTGAATAATGGCTTTACCTTTGAAGATATTTCAAAGACCAGTGAGAGAATGGCTATCTAAATCATTGAATCTGGTTGTGGTAAATTTTTGTGCAAATGGATAGCTTCGAAAACCCCCATCGGCTTCTACAGAACTCTTCGATTTTTGACCAATCAGAATATTGTTAGGAAATGTCAAGTAGTTCTGATTGCTGTTATTCCTTTGGTATGCAGATCTTGTTGCCTTATCTGTAGGTGCTAGTGAACTCCCTTGTCTGTCAAAAATGCTGCCATATCCTCTATTTTTGACCTCCTTCAAGGTGATCTCCCTCCCGTCTCTGCTCGCAGACGCCATGTTAGTATGACACTTTAGACAATTCCTAAAGTTGTGAAAAAGGTTTTTGTATGTAATGTTTTATGAGTACATGTAAGGTATAATCCACTACTGAAACAAGTTTTCAGGAGTATGACTTTTTGGCATTATTGTCAAAGAGGGAGAATAATGAATTAATGACATTTATCTACAGAAAGATATTCAGGGAGAAGAATGAATTACTAACATTTACTCATTAAGGAGATTCAAAATGTATGTTACATAAATAGAAGATTTATCCAAGAGGGAGATTTAGATCAGAGAGATCAAAGTGGAAACAAATATATCAACTCAGAGGGAGTAAAATAATGTATTTGAGAGCCTCCATCATCAATTTCTATACCACTATTATAGTGGTTTCCATCAATGCCAAAGAGGGATATTGTTGATTAACTAATGAATATCTGATGGAGATGATGACGATTAAGTGATACCGAGCATCATGATTGTAGAAATGGTTAAATCAGTTGTTGTTTTGTCATTGATGTCAAGCAATTGATTAATTATTTTTATTGTGTTACCATATCTTAAGAGGAGAAGTTAAATGGGTGACAAATACAGATCAGACAATAATGAAGTAATGATGTTATAGTTTCTTTCTACTATATATTTGATGTTATCAAATCTGTACATTTGATTGATCAAGTCGAGAACTGCAATGAATTAAGTTATGAATAAAAGAGATAATTTACCAAGCTAGATTGAGTTGGTTGGTAGAATGATATGTGAGTCGGTTATAATTACCGAACAACAAGCACTGAGCATCGAGAAGCGAGAAAAAGTTAGACACTGAGTAGTGAAGAAGTTAGTTACCGAGTTGCAAAGCAATTTTTACCAAGTACAATATACTAATATTAAATGATGATAAAATTGAATTTAATGCGACACAATGATGAGATGGATGAGTAAATGAATTAAATGAAGTTTGTTACAAGATCTACGAATGGGAAAATTCAATGTGAAGATCTAAGGCAAAGATCAAGTAGTTAGACAGAAAAGTGAAAGTTCCAAGAAAAGTTACAAGTTCCGAGGTAAAAGTGACATGATTTACCGAGTTGAGAAATATGAAGAAGATGATTGAACAAATGAGTGAAAAGGAAGGAAAATCAAATTAAGGAGATTAAGAAGCAAAAGTATGCCTATATAAGGAATGAGAACTAAATGGAGTGTAAGGCTACATGCGAATTGAACAGAGAAGGAAATAAGCTGAAGAACAACATTTACCAAGCAGAATAGAGAAAGACAGATTAAAGAATCTACAGTTTGAGAAAGAGATCAATGGAATATGTGATGCTAGGATTCAATTGAGTATAAAATATTTGATCCAAGTATAGTGAGTTGCTAATTTTTATAGATCAAAGTTTATTGTTACTTATTAATATTTGTAACAGAGAAATCTCTTACCCGAGTGGATTTAACCATCCTATTTGTAAAATCTAGACTCAGGTGACATTCCAAAAGAGTGTTTGAAGACCTCTAACAAGGCCACTCCTAATTGGGTGAAGATATTTTTAGATCTGAGGTAGATCCCTTAATAGGGTCACATTTAGCAAATGTATTTGTAATCTTTAACATGATAAGTTCTTAACCGAGCGTACTTCATAAGGGTACATTTTATTGTGGGTTACAATTCCCACAGAGGTTTTTTTCAAATTGGGTTTCCTCATTAAATCTAGTACCAATGAGTTATATCACGTGTTAATGAGTTAATCCGATGTTGCTAAGTTTGAATGATTGATTGCTGCTTATGTTATTTGGTGAATTGGTTATTTACTATATTCAGTACTGACCGAGTGAATCAGTGAGTTTAGTTTTAAGATTTTAAGTTTGATTTGTTTGATTCACCCCCCTCTTAGTGGGACCAACAATACTATTTTATGATGTTACTGTTAGTAAGAACAACATTTATCAAACACAAAGGTAATAGCATGTGATCAACTTGGAACATAATAATGAAATATATCATTATATTTAGCACAAAGATCAAATGATTAAATCAAGGAAAGAACATCAAGAGGTCATGTCATAGAGTAGCTAAAGCTTCAAAGCATAATGATAGTATTTCTCAAGGAAACTGTAGTTTCATAGGGTCATTATATCAGACATAAAGAGTATCATAGATCAAGACAATGATTCAAGCATATAACAGTCTTCCAATTGATCTTGTAGTACAATAATTCAACAAAAATGTGCAAAAAAGTCTTATTAGTCAAAGTGAGCAATGAAGCATGTATGACATATAGTAAGACATCTTCATATTGATCATTTGCTGTCAGTAGTTCTGACATAAAATTATAGTATGTCGTGAGCCATCATGAATCAATCACATGTGGTAATGATGTTCTATAAATGAAAAAGTACATGCATAAACATTGAGGATACACGATAGGTCACAGACATCCAGCCACAAAGAAGCATTTATAATAAGAACATACATGTTTTTCCACACTAAGGGAAAATGCACAGAGACGTAAAAAATGTTCCATGTTTATACATATGAGGTAACAACTTTTTTTTCATTACAAGATATTCCTAAGTGTTCTCAATGAAAGAAAATATGGTATTATAGTTTGAAATACTAGATACCCTCATGGTCACGTTCTCACATTTCTAAGGAACATACATTTAGAAGGAACATACACGCAGAATGTGTTTTGAAACTGAGATAACCAGGAAAGAGGCATGAATACACAACAACAAGTAAGTGTAACCGTTGTCAAGGGTTTGTTTTAACTGATGATTTGTGTGAATTTGAAAGTTTTTTATAAAAGAAGTTTGGGGCCTGTGTAACATAAAGGGGTTTTGATTATTTCAAGAGAGTGTACTCCTAGATGAAGCCACAACTAATGAAGTAACATAGGGAAATAATAGACTTTAGAGCCTCAAGAAACCACATGAAAACATATAGATATGCAGGTTCAGATTTGTATATGAATATCATATTAGGGTAAAAGTACAAACCTGTGTCACACTTTATAAAGGAAGAGAACCACAACATGCAAAATTGCTAAACTTTAACGACATAAAAGTGGCATTTGTGTTTAGAATTTGGAAATGATGTAAACTAATGAAATGTGTAAAATTGGATGTAGTTTATACCTGTAATTTTTTAAATTTTTTTTGAATAAGAATTGACATAGTTTTTTTAATTTTTGAAGTCTATTTTTTAATTGCTGAAAAATGCTGAAAATCTAGGGTCTAGTTCCCACAAAAAAAATGTAAATAATCTTGTTTTCCTCTAATTTCAGAATATGTTTTAGATGACATGTATAGCTAGAGCAAAAAAAAGAAAGATTGGTTTTCGGTATATATTTTGTCTGTTATAACTATTCAAAGTCGAAGTTATCCAAAATTAATAGTTTTTGTCTCCCACCTAATTTTTCCTAGAAAATCTACACCAAATACAAAAAAATTTATATATTCTTGAAGATGACTCTCTCCTCTAGTGTTAAATATAGGTTTTAAATTTTTCCGACATGATTTTCTATTTTTTTTCTTTTTTTGAACGAGCGTGTTCTTCAATGTTAAAATACCTACTTGGAGTTTTTTCAACTTATAATATATTATATGTAATCAAAATATTATAAAAATTGTTTGACCATAATCTAGACTCCGAGCTCTACAAAAGGGTATTTTTAGATTTTAAAAAAAATTGAGTTTTGATGGACAATTAAGCCCCAGAAGTGACGTGTTTTCAATTTTCCCATTTTTTGCTTATTTGGTTGCCACATGGGATGCCACATAAGTAGTTTCGGCCGCAACAGGTTCAGCTGGAACTGTTTTGGCCAAAACTAAAGCCGACCAAACATGGTTGTGTGGATGACCACGACCCTCAAAGCTCATATATAAGTGTTTTTTTTTTAAATTAAAAAAACATAATTGTCAATTATTATGACTTTAAAAATGTTTTTTTAATAAAACCATTTTTAATAGTTTTAAAGGCGTATTTCTGGGCATTAAAGGACAACTACGAATTAATATTATCAAGGAGGTTTGTATTCTTTGCAAGTTTATTTCTTATTTTAGTTTTTTGAGATTTTTTTTGTGTTTTTAATTAGAGCATTGTTCAATATTAAATTATGAACTTATCAATATTATTTTTGATTTTTTTTTATGAAGAGTATATGATTTTGTGTATGCAGTTGAATCGAAGCTCTCAATTTGAACAATTTGTGTAATGGAAAATAAAAGGAACAAAACAAGAAAATATGATCGAATAAGGGATGACAAAATGAAAGGTCATACAAAACATAATGAAGATGAACCTGTTGAAGTTCAAGAAGATGCAATTCAAGTAGGGGAACAAATTGGTGGAAATATATCTTTTGACATGGGCAATTTGATGGAGATGAATGAGGATTCGCTTTTTAGTCAATTTCAATCTGACGAATTGGTTTATGAAAGCACAATAAAAAACAATGCAAAAAGATTTGGGATGAATATTTTCAAAATAAAAGTCTAATTGGAAAAGCAAAATTATTTGCTAGGTTATTTAGGAAAAAAGAAATGACTCATGTTTTGGAGTTGTTAGGTGTTGATAACAAGAAAAACTCAGGAGACAATGTAAATCGAATGATAGTTGAAAATTTGCAAGATGCATTGAACGACATTAACAACTCAAGTCGAGGAGCCAATTTAAGTGTTGCACGTAGAGCATTGATGACTAATTTATCTAGTAGGAGGTTGACATAGAGAAAACAAGTACATGCAATTTCTAATTTACTGAATGTATCTACACTACTACATTTGACCTCATTTTTCTACCAATCATTTTGACCATCAATTAAAAAGATTTACGTTGGTCAGATTATAGAAGGAAAACTTTTTTTTTTTTTAATCCATGCCTGTGTTAGTCAAAATTTTGACCAATGCCATGTAGGTCGCAATTTCGACCAACACGGGCATAACTTTAAAAAGAAAAAAGATTTAGCATCTCATTTCATTGTTTGGTTTTAAGTTGGGAGTGCGAAGGAGCTAGAACCTAAAAAAGATTTTGCATTTTGGTTTTAAGTTGGGAGCGCAAAGGAGCTAGAGCCCGCAATTGTTTGAAGTTTTATTTGGTGAGAGTAAAAGCAGGACTGCCTTCCTACGAGGTTTGCCACTGTAGTTTGGTGTAAAAGGAGGACCGCCTACCTGCGAGCTATTGCCACTGTGATTTGGTGTAAAAGGAGGACTGTCTGTAAGGATTTCCTTAATCTGCATTTGTTTGGCATTATTTTATTGGTTACCTACTTAGGGCCCGTGAGAAATGTGCTAGGGCATCATGTATTTGGTATTTTATGGCATGTTTTTAACATTTTTGTTACTGGTATTTGTTTTCTTCCGACTTCGTGTGGATTGGAATGTCAAATCTAACTCCATAGGAAGTCTACTTGGAGTCATAGCTTTCAATTGCAACTGGTTTGAGATCATTTGGTGGAGAAATCTGAAAGAAATCATGTGACAATCATCTATAGACCATTTTTGACATAAAACTAGGGCAGTCGGCTTTCTACAGTCAGTTTTCTATGGACAATTTTAGACCAGGTGTGACTGTATACACACTATGGCTTCATAAGTGCTTAAAAAGACCAAAAATAACAAAGAAACCATAGACTCCTTGCACTCCAAAGACTCCAAACCTTCATCAATCTTTAATAATGTCTAAAAATGAACAAAACTCAAAGGAATAGGGCTCAGTCCACCGAGAACCCCAAAATCCCCAAATTTAGCACTTTTAAACCCTTAAT
>MU224540.1:3462913-3476493 GCA_018584345.1 Thuja plicata | reverse complement strand
AAAGTCGCAAGCCTGTCCATTTTAGGGTGTCTACAAATGCCATCTTTCATTTTTGGGATAGAGGATGATTATAGTATGCATGATTTCCAATCAAGGGTTTTGCACAAGCTCAAAAGCATCATGTACAACACAATTTTGTTTTTTGACTTGGTAGAAGTAACTATTGATGCATTTAACTTTTAGTTGAGGCATTTCAGAACTCAACAAGTCTTTAGGTCTTCATCCTTCTTTGTTCACCTTAACTTGTGCCAAAACTCTTAATTCTTTCATCCATTCATGCATATAATGATAATGGATGATTCTCCTGATCCCCTATTAAGTATCTCCCTAGATGAATATGATTTCTTAAACCTCAAACTACTGAGCTCATAGAGTATTCTCTTGCCCCAACTATTTTAAATTGGTGAACTAGGTATTCACATGATCATTGGGGTGAATTAATAGGAACATGGGCAAATGCATTAATTAAAGGCTAAAAATCTAGTTTTTGACAAGAAAAAAAGAGTAAAAAGCTTCGTTAATGACTAAATAAGCATAAAAAGAGAAGGGAGGGTCCTAAAGGTTAACTAAACACATCAATTAGATTAATCTCTATTGAGGGATTTTTATATTTATTTTGACACCATATAAGATCATGTGTTAGGTCATTAAATCATCATTAGATGCGGCATATATACCTATCCATTTCTAAACACTAGCAATTACAAAAGTTAAATAACCTATCTTTCATATTAAGCTATTCTTGGAATTTATATCAACTTATGGATTGTATCCCTACACCTCAATTATTTCTAACAGGTCAATACCCTTTGGAGCAAATTATTGAAGATATGGTACTAAAAATAATACTTGATTCATATGATAGATTTATAATTTTTATAAGGAAAATTAACACATTTAAAGAAAAAATAAAATTTAAATTAATTATTTTAAATATAATAAATATTATACCAAAGTATATTCTCTCAACTATACTTAACTAAGAATGTATAACACCACTTTGCCTTAATATTTTCACCCTTATAGAAATATTTTGTAACAAAATTAGAGGATGCTAATCAATGCCAAACTAATTATAATATCCAACTTTGAATATTTGTCTTAAATAGCCAACTTAATAAAGGTGTATACTTAGCTATTCTTATAACGTGTGGCAACTTATGGAATGCATCACTTGTATTAATCATAAAAAATGAGTTGATACTCACTGTGACATATGGCTAGACATAGAAAACCAAAAACAACAATTGATTTGTACCACAAATCAATTGTTTCACTCAAATGTTTTATGTTGATTTGCTCATTTTTGTAATAGTTGTATTCAAATTTAGGTTGCTTCTTTCAAGATTCTTATCTTCAAAGGCCTTTCCACTGTGAATTCTTTCAAGATTCTTATCTTAATATGTTGTTAATGTGTATATAGAGTGTTGTGTTTGTACCACTGGCCAACACCCTCTTGCTACTGTTTTTATAAAAAACAATTAATATGCAGAGTGACCCATTTAGAGCAATGGTTGAAACACTTCATTGGTGAGGCTGCCACCAAGGTTCAAACCCTGTTGGGCCATTGTGCTCGCATGCTTTATGCCTACCTCCCGCACGTTTGAATTTATGGAGTGTTTAGTAGCTTAAAAGTCTGTTGTTTACTCATTTAAAAATAACAAAAACAAAAAATATTACAATTAATATTCCGAAGTACATTCCATTACTTTAGTATCTCTTTTCAATGGGTGGATTTTCTTGGGTGGACATGATAGTGAAACCTTGTACCCTCTAGAAGAATGCGTTGCCACTTATGAAGCATATCACTTTGCCTAAAGCTTTCCTCCCTTATAGCAATATCCTATACCAAAATTAGAGAATGCCAATTAGTGTCAAACAAATCATTGTATCCAAACTTGAATACTTGCCTTAAATTTCCAACTCAAAAATGTTTTCTACTTAGCTATACTTAGAATGCGAGACAACTTATGGAAATGCACCACATTAACTATTTCTAATGAGTTGATACCCTTTGTGACATATGATTGGACATGGCGAACTAAAAATAATAATTGATTATATCACAAATCAATTGTTTCACTCCGATATTTTAGGCTGATTTGCTCCTTTTCGTAATAATTGTACTCAAACCTAGGTTGTCTCTTTCAAAATCCTCATCTTAAAAGACCTCTCCAAAATATAAATATATATAACTTTTAAATATAACCATTCATATTCCATGGTACATTCCCTCACTCTATTATCTCTTTTCAATGGATAGATTTTTAGAGTAGACATGAGAGTGAAACCTTGTACTCCCTAGACAACAAATGCTCCACATTGATAGAGACCAAGATTGTACCCTAAAGTATTTATCTGTACCAAATAAATTACATAATATTATAAATTTTACCACCAAGAAATCAAAACCCTTTACGTACCTAACCCCATCAATAAAATCTAAAACAATCCCTGAAAAAGGCCACGACACATACCTTAACCCATCGAGAAGGGGTGAGAGAGGAGTTAAATATGTGTAAGCATAGGACTGGGTGTTCCACGTGGTTCAGCTGGCATGACTTAGACAGAGCAGTGCTGACGTGGAATATTCATTTTGTTGCGAGAGTGACAAGGCAACCGCAATATTTGAATAATTCAGATTTTCCTGTCCGACTTGAATCTGAAAAGCCATGAATGTAGGGTATTTAAAGCCCAAAATAGAATAATTTTATGGTCTTCTTACCTTAGTGGGTGTCAATTTATTTTGTTTTAAGGTTGGTAGAATGACGTGGTGAATAGTGGTGTCCTATATCCTGCTAGTCCACATCTCTGCCGACTAATATGAGTACATATTAGACTAGACTCTAAAGTTATTAATTTTACTAAAGTCAAGCATTCATTCATTCTCTAAAAGTTAGGACATCAAATTTTTCTTTCACATTATTAAGTTTAGTTAGGAATTTGGTTCCTTGTAAACACACAACAAAACACGCATTTGTTGTGTGTTTTTTACCATTACATCGTTGGAGACTTTGTGTTAGATATGGGTTGACAAGTTTTGACCAACTGCTAATAATAAATTACAAAGAATAAGAGATATTGATCTTTTTAAAGTTTATAAGAGGTTTAATTACAAAGAATAAGAGATATTGATCTTTTTAAAGTTTATAAGAGGTTTTCGTTTAACTGGTCAAAGATGGATCCATTAACATCAACTCGAATCAATAGCTTGTATCTTATCTGAATAAGATCTTTCTCTTTTTCTTTCTTTCTTTTTGTTTAAAAAAATTGAAGAGTTATTTTCTTTACATTATTAAGTTTAGTTAGGAATTTGGTTCCTCGTGAACATTTATTTGTTGCATGTCATTTTAGCCATTACTTAGTGCTAGCTATCGGTTGACAAGTCTTGATCAATTGCGAATATATTAGATACAATATATTTCAAAGAATAAGAGCTACTGATATTTTTGAAGTTCATAAGTAGATGTTTTTTTAATTTAATTTGTCAAAGATGGATCCGCTCACATCAGCGTGGATCACTATCTCGTATCTTATCTAAATAAGCTATTTCTCTCTTTTTTTTAAAAAAAAATTGAAGAGTTATTTTATTTATTTACTTAAAGTTTAGTTTTTTAAGTATATGTTACTTGTGTTCTAGTATTTTTTAATGAGGTCAGTTATGACATGATAGCTAACGTTATTGTAGAATGTCTTTAATATAGTTAAGAATGTACATAAAAGAAGTTGTTACATCAAGAGGTGTAACCTAAGTACGTTGTGGGGATGAAGTTTGGTATTGTGTGTGTGCTCTCACGAACTCACATTTTTTATATGTTGTTTTAGTCATTAAGTGGTTGAAGACTTTGTACTAAATATTAGTTGACAAGCCTTGATCAATTGCTAACATTTTTTATATGTTGTTTTAGTCATTAAGTGGTTGAAGACTTTGTACTAAATATTAGTTGACAAGCCTTGATCAATTGCTAACATTTTTTTATATTAGATAACACAAATTATAAAGAATAAGAGTTACTGATATTTTAAAGTGTACAAGCAGATATTTTTTCATTTGTTTGGTCCATGATGGATCCATTCACATGGGCTTGAATGAATATCTCATATTTTATCCTACCAAGATCCTTTTCTTTTTCTTTTAACTTTTTTTTCTAAATTGAATAGTATATATTGTATTTACTTAGAGTTTAGTTTTTTAAAGTATATGTTACTTGTGTTCTAGCATTCTTTACAGAGGATGGTTATGACATGACATTTGATGTTATGTAGAATGTATTTGATATAATTAAGAATGTACATAAAATTAGTTATTACATCAAGCGGTGTAACCTAAGTACAATGTGCAGAGGGAGTTTGGTGTTTTGTGTGTCCTCTCATGAACACACAATTTTTTTTAGACATTACGTGGTTGGAGACTTCGTAATAAATATCAGATTTTGATCTCACCTCCCAGGACTTCATGAAAATGCAACAAGAGCCACTTTTCCAACAGTATGTGGAGAAATATTTAGAGCAAAAAAAGGATAAGTTCCTAGAGAGTTTAATCAACAAGGGTCCTAGAGTCCCTTACAACTTTGATGTAGACAAAAAGATTAAGAAGCAAGGTCCATCTCAAGAAGAGGAAATCAAACAACTTAAGAACATGATGGAGAAGATGTTAGCACCTAATAATTCATTCTCGCTGGATTCAATTTGTCTTAATCCTTTTGACAAAAGTATTAACATGAAAGAGTTCCCTAGAAAGGTTGAAATTCCTCAATACGACAAATATAATGGGAATGGAGATCCACATGATCATGTGCGCCAATTTTATACCACAAGTTTTGAGTTCCATCAAGATGACTCATACCTCGTGAGATTGTTCCCAAGGAGTCTTAAGGTTCAAGAAATGGAATGGTTCACCAACATAACTCCCCCCGTTAAGACTTTCAAAGAGCTTGTTCACAGATTTGATCAACACTTTGCATACAATCTTTCAAGTTCAATCACCATGTTGGACTTATGCAATTTAAAGCAAAATCAAGGGGAATCCTTTGTTACTTTCTTGCAAAGGTGGAGACGACAATGCTCTTGCTAGTCTAGAACCATTCCTGAAAATGAAAAGATTGATATCCTTGTTAGCAACTTGGTTCCCGAAATGCGGTATGAAGTTAGGAAGATGGTTTTTGATTCCTTTGACACCATGGTTGAAACCGCATGTAGGATTGAGGATGTTTTAAAAGAACAAGGAATTTTGACCAAACATGGAAGCAACAAAAACAACAATGGTCAAAATAACAACAACCCTAACAAGGATAAAGGGAAGAACTCACATTGGAATAGGAATAAACAAGTGGTCAATGATGGAGTTGTGGACTCCTCCCAACCTAAAGATCAAACTGTGCTCCACTTGTCTAGTATTTTTCAAGCCATGAAGCTCAATACATCTAATCAACAAGAGAACAAACTAAGATACCGAGATAGGCCTAAGAAAGAGAGGCGTCAATTTTCAAAACTTGGTGACTCATATGAGGATGTCTTGAAAACACTTATCACCAATAACCTTGCACATCCTCAAGATCCTGTGCAGCATTATATACTTGATGTTAAGCCACATTGGTGGGATGAGAAGGCCTTTTGCAAGTTTCACAATGGTATTGGACATGACATTGAAAATTGCTACAAAATCAAGCATCTTATTCAAGATCTCATTGACAATGGAAAGCTCAAAATAAATGGATTGAACACCAACGACGATCATAAGGAATTCAAGGAACCATTGCCCAAATATGAGAAGGGGGAAACCTCTAAAGCTAAGAATGGAAAGACTGAGATCAATTACACTTACACAGATGCAGAGAATACTATCAATATGCTTGATTTTGTAGAAGAAAATGTCAACATGATGAGGGGTAAAGATCCCTATGGTTATGATCTAGATGTGGAATCTCCTCCTATCTTTGATGAAGAACTTGTTGTGGTGCTAAGGGGTCCTAACTCTAGAGGGTCGTCTCAAACTCTTAATGCTGTCACACGAAGTCAAGGTCTCGTTGTCATTAGAGGACCTAATTCAAGCCAATCAAGTAAACCTAAGAAAGTGACATCCAAGAATGTCACCTTAAAGCCAACAGTCAATCCTAAGTCAAGTTATAGTCTTGTTGATCAGTTGCAGAAAACCCCAGCTCAAATTTTGATCTTTGAGCTCTTAGAGTTGTCCTCGAGACATAAGCAAGTCCTTGAGGATTCTTTGCGCATGACAAACATCCCCAACAACTTAGATGTTGATCAATTCCAGAACATGGTTAACCACATTTCTAGCCCTCATTACCTTACATTTTTGGAGGATAATGATAAAGCCTTGAGCCATCCACACAATCTTTCCCTTCATATTAATGTCATGATCCACAGAACCCATGTCAGGTGCGTGTTGATAGATGGGGGTGTTGGGCTTAACATTTGTTCCTTTAATCTTTTGAAAGAATTGGGTTACTCTGAGAAATTCATAGATACCAGAAAAAGGATTACTATCAAAGCCTATGATGAGGCAGAAAGAAGTTCCAAGGGGTTTGCTGTCCTTCCTATTAGGATTGGCCTTGTTGAAAAAGATATTTTATTTCAAATAGTTGACGCTGGACCCCTTGTGTCTAATATCTTACTTGGTAGACCATGGATTCATGATATGCAAGCAATGCCATCTACTTACCATCAGTGTGTTAATTTCCCTTACAATGGAATAGAGATTTGTATACCTGGGGATAACACTTTATCTGTTAACTCAATTTCAGCAGGAACTCATGTTCCCCTTAATAGAGAAGCATAAGACTTTGATGCAAACTTAGCTGAATGTAAATCCAAGCTTAAGTTAGTAGACCTTGGCATGGGGGGGTATCAACTCAACTCCCTCGCAACATCACCAGTTTCACCTAGGTCTCATGGCAAGCCTTTGCAAGAAAAAAAACCTTCCTCTTCAGCTATGACTTTATTTGACACGTTTGTAGAATCATCAGTGCCTATTCAAGATGAGAAAGAAGAGACATTTGTTAGAGACTGTATCTATAGAGAAGAGAAATATATGCACGATGAGAAATTCTCTCCCTCTCCTAAGGCTTATGGAAGAGGTTACACTTTTGTTAGACAAATGGGCTATCCTAGACATGGCCCTCTTAATCACAGATTGGATGCTAGAGCCGAACCTCTTGATCATGCTCTTTTTGGATGCAATTCTAAGAAGCAGGCTGGCCTAGGCTTTGCAAATCACAACAAACACACTACTCTTGTCCTTAATGATTCAGATAGTAAAGATGAACCAGAATATGTACCTAGTTTGAAAAATCAGCAAGACATGTGTGAAGATTTGGTCCCTTCCACTAAAATCCTTTGGGGAGATTTAGATATTCCGGTTGCTCATGAGTTGGTTGCAACTTTAGAACAAGAATTAGATATAAAAGATCCTTTCAGAGAATGTCAACGAAAGAATCTTGTTTGTTTTATGGGCAGAGAAGGTGTTACCCTTGATGAAACTAGACCTTCCACATCAAGAGGTCCCAAACCTTCATGGTGTAAACATCCTAGTCATAGTTCAGACACAAGTTCATATGAGTATGATGAGACTCCTTTTTTGAGTCCTCCACAGTTGATAGAGATATTGATGTTATCCACACTTATAGTTCTCAACCCGAGGTAGCCAACGATTCATGTGTAGGATTAGAGGATTTGAACCCACATGTTGCTTTAGTGGATGATTTTTTGCTTGTTAGGACAAATCCTGATTTGGGTAGCTTAGAAGGATACTTGGCAGACTCTGAATCTTTAGTCACCAACAATAATATCATTCACATTTATAATCTTGAACCAGTTGTTGAATTGCCTCTTTTTCATCCCGACCTCATTGATTGGTCCCAACGCTATCAAGAACTTGAGCTTTTAAAATTTCAAAATGATTATGAGATAGCTTGTTACCTAAATGCCATTGAACCTGTAGTCTCCTCCACCAGTGAACCGACTACCAGCATGACAGAGCCAGACATCAAGTACCTTAGTCACAAAATAAAAAGAAAAGAAAATCAAAAGAATAGGAGTTCTGATGGCAAAAACCACTGTGTGGCGGTGTCAAAACCAAAAAAGTAAAAAGAAATGACGTATCCAAGGGTGAAAACCCTTTTGAGGCGCCTAAGGATGAGGTACTTGATCGTCTCCCCACCTATTTTCAAGATAGATCTTTAGTGCTTATTGAACCAAATCAAGAAGTCAATTTGGGTACATATGAGGCTCCACAAATAGTACACTTGGCTGAGTCCTTGTCACCTCAAGAAAAAGAAGCTTACACTAAGTTCTTACAGACAAAGAAAATCAACTTTGCATGGACTTGTTCAGATATGCCAGTGTTGGACATTAATCTTATCATGCATCACTTGTCCATAGATCTAGGTGTCAAACCAGTTAAACAAAAATTGAGAAAGATGCATCCTCACATAGCTCTCCTAGTCAAAGAAAAATTGAAGAAACTCCTTAGTGCAAGACTCATAAGAGCTATCGCCTATGCTGAATGGATATCAAACATTGTACCAGTTTCCAAACATGACAAATCCATTCGAGTTTGCATAGATTTTAGAGATGTCATTAGAGCATGCCCAAAGGATGACTTTCCACTTCCCAATATAGACATGATAGTGGATATGACTGCGAGTTATGAGATTTATTCCTTGATGGATGGTTTTTCTGGATACAATCAGATTAAGATAGCTCCTGAAGATCAAGAAAATACCGCATTCACTTGTGCATGGGGTACCTATTGTTGGAACGTTATGCCTTTTGGATTAAAAAATGCAGTAGCCACCTATCAACGAGCTATGACAACCATTTTTCATGACATGATGCATAAAAACATGGAAGATTATGTGGATGACAAATTGGCCAAGTCTAAACAAAGAGATACACACTTAGATGATTTAGAAATCATTCTAGATCGCATGGAACAATTTCAACTAAGGTTAAATCCTAAAAAGTGTGCATTTGGAGTCACCTTTGGAAAACTACTTGGCTTCATCATTTCAGCAAAAGGAATAGAGGTAGACCCTGAAAAAGTCCAAGAAATCATAGATATGCCACCTCCTAGAAACATTAGTGAAATGAGGAGTCTTCAAGGGTGTCTTCAATCTATAAGGAGATTCATCTCACAATTGGCAGATAGAGTTCAACCTTTCAATAAGAACTTACACAAGGGAGTCAAATGTGCTTGGAATGAGGATTGTCAAAAGAGCATAGATCAAATCAAGAAATACTTGGCAAATTCTCCTATTTTAATGCCTCCTATCCGAGGGAAACCACTTATTCTATATATTTTAGTGACAAAATCTTCCTTGGGGGCATTACTAGCTCAAATTGATGAACATGGGAAAGAAAGAGAAATATACTACATTAGTCATACTCTTTTTTCATATGAGGTTAACTATATTAGCATTGAGAAAGCTTGTCTTACAGTTGTGTTTACGTCCCAAAAGTTGCGACATTACATTCTGGCGCACACTATACACCTCATAGAAAAAATAGATCTACTCAAGTATTTGCTAGATAAGGCTGCCCTCAAAGGTAGACTTGCTAAATGGATGATGATCCTTTCAGAGTTTGACATAGAGTACATTGAGCACAAAGCAATCAAAGGACATGCCATTGCAGATCAATTAGCTGATTTCCCACTGCAAGATAATGCACCTAATCAAGTTGACTTCCCAGATGAGCACCTCATGTGTATGACTGAAAGAATATGGAAGATGTTCTTTGATGGATCCTTTATGCAAAATGGTTTAGGAGTTGGTGTTTTGTTTGTTTCTCCTCATGGGTACACGATCCCTAAGTCTTATAAATTATTGTTCCCATGTACAAACAACATTGATGAGTATGAAGCTTTAACAAATGGACTTAAGATGGCCATAGAATGGAGAATCACAGAGTTACACATCTATGTGGATTCACAACTGATAATCAACCAAGTTAATGATGAATATCAAACAAAACATGAGAAACTCGTACCTTACAAGCAAATCCCTAGAGAAGAAAACAAAGCAGCTGATGCTATGGTTACACTTGCTTCACTCCTTAAGTTAGAGAAACATGAATCAAGATTTGAATTCCTGGTGGAAGAGCTACATCACCCTATCTATGACTCTCAAGAAAGCCATGTCATTTATACCCTTGTTGGTCATGAGTCATCCCGTTATGGTGCCATTTACGCATACCTTCACGATGGCATTATTCCTGAAACCTTTAACCGATCTGAACGTAGAAACCTTACCCGAAATGTCTCTCACCATTCCCTTATCGCTGGTGATTTGTATAGGAGGGGTCTAGATGGAACACTTCTTAGATGCTTAGAAAAGGAAGAATTTGACCAAGCGTTAGTTGACATCCACGAGGGCATCTGTGGGGGACATTCTAATGATCTTTCCATGGCTCGAAGGTTGCTTAAGGTAGGGTACTATTGGCCTACAATGTAGATTGATGCAGTAGCCTTTGCAAAGTCATGTTAAAAGTGTCAAAAACATGGTAACTTGATACACGCTCCAGGCAGGGAGCTCATTCCTTTTATATCTCATTAGCCATTTCAACGCTGGGCCTTTGACCTTGTTGGGCAGATTCATCCCAACTCATCAGGTGGACACAAGTTTATTATCACTGCTACTGATTACTTCACTAAATGGGTAGAATTTGTCCCACTTTCCATTGCCTCGAGCAAGAAAGTCTCTCTATTCATTCTGAACCATATCATCTGTCGATATGGAGTGCCTTCCGAGATAATTATTGACAGCGGAGGCTAGTTTAAAAATAAGGACCTTAAACAACTCTGCAAGAAATTCAAGATTAAACAACATTGGTCCTCCATTTACTTCCCGCAAGGAAATGGTCAAGCAGAGGCCTCAAACAAAACCATTCTTAAAATATTGCATAGAATAGTTTGTAAGAATGGTAGAGATTGGCATTTATAGATAAAACCGACTTTGTGGGCCTATAGAATGAGTATTCGTACTCCTACTGGGGCTACTCCTTTTTGCCTTGCATATGGCGCTAAAGTAGTGTTACCTTTGGAGGTTGAGATTCCTTCACTTTGAGTTTCCCTCCAAGGTCTAGTTACAGATGAAGACTACCGCGTCATGAGACTTCAAGAGTTAGAACTTCTAGATGAGAAATGTCAAGCATCATTTGACCATATGAGGGTTTATCAAAAGCGCATGTCCAAAGCCTTCAACAAAAAGGTTCACCTTAGAGAATTCTTAGTGGGAGATCTTGTCCTACGTGAAAATCCTAAGAATCAACAACATAGAGATCAAAAGGGAAAATTTGAACCTAATTGGCTTGGACCTTACATCATTACAATAACTTTTGGGTCAGGTGCTTATTTACTATCTACAGTAGAGGGAGAGCAGCTCTCTGATCCTATCAATGTCTTACACCTGAAGAAGTTCTATCCATGATGCCCATTCTATCTGGGGGCATCCTTTGTACATAATTATTGATCCTGAAAAATCCAAAAAAAGGATATATTGTCAAAAATTCTAAAAATAAGAAAATGTCCTGAAAAAATGACCATCTTAGTGAAAACCTAGCAATAGGTGCTTTGATGTATCTCCAAAAAAATTATATATTCCAAAAATACAAAAAAATAAAAAAAATTTAAAAAAATAGAAAAAGTGCCTTGGTGAAAACCTGGAAACAGGCACCTTAGTAGCAAAAATTCAAAAAAATTATAAAAAGTCTTGAAAAAAAAGAAGAAAAAAATGAAAAAATAAAATCCAAGTGGTGAAAACCTAGAAACGGGCGCTACTTGAGGCCTTTGCACCCTTGTTTCTTAGCACGAGTCCTCGACACTTAGCCTTTCTCCATCATGCCTTGTCCTTGTTGCCTCGGTCTGGAATTGGTCTTTGTCTTTGTCTAGGGGGTATAACTATGTTAGCTTTGGTCTCTTGGATGCGTTAGTCTTTAGGACACCTCGCAAACAGTGTTTTTCAACACCACCACAACTGTGTTTTTCAACACTTATCGGTTTGGTCTTATCCAGTTTTTTCATGTGGTCTTGCCTGCTTACAAGAATTTGATCCTTATCCTCAGAACTCAGTATCAGTTAACACACTTAAATTTTTAAACACAACACTTAGTGCTTGAGCTATGTCATGATATTTTCTTTGTGTGCTGACTGTTATTGATTTTCATTAAGTGTCCTCGTCTAATAAGTCTCTTCGTGATGCATAGCTAGAGGACTTAGGGCATGGGACATGTTTTTATTTTCTTTCTTCTTGTGGGTGTGGTCTTGAATCTCTTGAGTGTCTCTTGTTGTTCTCTTGACACACTTAGGAAATTTGAGGCTTCATCCTTGACTATTTTTGCACAACTGTTCTTTTGGTCATCTTGGCCTCTATGCCTTGATGCGAGCGTGGTTTTGCTACATTAAATTGGGTAAGTTAACAATGAATTCATCTTGACCTTTATGTCTTTTATGCTTATGTTAGAATCTTTCCACATTCCAATCTGATATAAATTGCATTCATATCTTCATAGTTGCGCTTGTGACTAGTGATGATTGTGTGATTTTCTGATGTCTGTTAATAATGGCCCAATGATGAAAATAAGTTCCTTAACATTCTCTCATGAATGATGAACACAAAGTCCTATGTTATATTTTCTCTATTGCAAGTACACCTTTGCATTTTCATGTAGCTTGCATTGTTAGACCTCATGTTAGTTTGCATTTTTAGACTGCATTATGAGTTTGAGGGGGTTTTCCTTCATCTTTCTTGTGGACTTTTAATCAACTGTGATCATGTTCTCATCTTCAGTTCCTTATCTTCTTTCGTGATCTCAATCAAAATTTTCTATCTTAAACAGTTGATTAATTTTGGGGCATTCTCTCTCTTAAGGCAAATTCTCTTTCTTCTCTCCATTTTTTTCCATCTCTTCCAAACTTCTATCTTCCATTCGCTTTCGCCCCACTTCTTTTCTTCTAATTCAACCTTGGGGAATACTATTTCATGCTTAATGATCTACCTTGGTTATGTGATCCTTATATCTTTCATTTACATAAAGAACCTTATTTTTAGTTTGATTTGATCAAATTTATCAGTTTGTTGTTTCTCCTCTATCTCATTTCAATTTCGATCACGAGGGGGCAGTACCTATCAAAATTCAATCCTTGATTCAACTTTATCAATCCTATCAATTGCTCCTCTTGGGGCAACCTTGCTTGAGATTCTTATTTTGGACATGTCAATTACCTATTTACAGGGGTGTTGACCTTGTCTTTTTCAATCTGCTTATTTTTATCCTGATGTGTTCCCAAATTGAACACACGTCTGGGTTGTGTTGTGATCCCAAATTGATCTCACACTTCAACTGCATTCTTTGACTTCATGTGTTCCCATGAAGATCACACATTAGTCAAAGAGGGGCAAATGTATGCACCCTAAAATGGTCGCCTAGACTATGGGCTCCCATTCTTCAATTTATCAAATGACCAGAATCAATTTATCAAATTCCTGAATCAATGCTTTGCAACATTTTCAATTCAAATCAATTTCCTTGATCAAATCGTAATTAATTCAATTATTTCAATATTT
>MU224540.1:3447606-3462701 GCA_018584345.1 Thuja plicata | reverse complement strand
TGAAAGAAAATCCTTCTTTAATTAAATAAATAAAATCCCCACTTAAAGCTCTCTTTTTGATGAAAAAGGAAATAAATCAAATAAAAAATAAATAAAACTCCTTTTTCTCCACACATATTCCTAAGTGATGGGCTTTTTCCTCTTACTTGCCTTTTTAGAGATTTATCCCACATTGCTCTTGAGGATGCATTCCACTCCACACTTTCCTTTATAAGGAGCTATCTCCTTCTCATTTTAGGGATCAAATCAGAGATATAGAGTTTTTATGCTATTGTTATGCTGGAGGTTTGGAGAGCAATTTTGGAGGAGAATTTGAGCACTTGAGCTTGGATATTGCAACTTCTCTGTTCTTGTCTTCTTCTTTCATGCCCCATGGCAATCCATCTAGATTAATTTTGCACTTTCATGTTAGATTAGATTCATGTTTCCTTTCATAGATTAATCTTGCATTTGTATTTCCTTTCATAGAATAATCATGCATTGTTATCATATAGATTAACTTCCTTTATTGCATTGTTATCATATAGAATAGCTTTCATTTGCATGCATACTTTATGATCATGGAGACTAGCATTCTTGCTTTTCCTCTTTGAATCTCTCATTTTATGGTGTACTTGCATGGGCACAAACTAGGTCAATCAGAGAGCCTCCATTACAAACCCTTGCACTCCATGAATAGAGAGCTATGAGTCACCATTCGAGATCTCATTATTGAGAAATCTTGAATATAATGACTCATAGAAGTGTGACACATTTTTAGCACACAATGACAAGCCTTGATCAATCACTAATATTATTTAAAATACCATGCACACTTATATTTTCTTAACTCATACAAAATGGACCCGCTAGTTCATCAACTTGGATCAATATCTAAATAATATACATTCTTGTTTAATAGAAGGGTTAAATAATTGTATTTATTTAAGAGTTAAATTTTAAAAATATAATGCAAAAGAGAACCTTTTGGAAATCTTCTAGCAATGGATTTGTTTCTGAAAAAATCCTAGAGAGGCAGCGAGGGATTTGATTGGATTTGCAAGTAGGGTGCATTGGATTGATCTGTGCATCCTTTGTATTTCGTACCCCATTTGTAGGCTTGGGTGGATGCCATCTACCTTTTTTCTTGCCATCTGTTTAGCCATGTCTTCTGCATGATTTCTTGTTTCATGCATTTTATGCGGTGTTTTGTTTCTTCCCTTTCATTTCTTTCTTTGTGTTTGCATGCGTGTGTTTTTAATTGTTCTTTGGCAGATGCCATCTAGGGCCTGGCTCGCTCGAGTCTCAGACCATATTTTACATTGAATGGCCATGTCGTATAATAATGATGAAAATATTAGGAAGGAAAAGGGCATTAATGTTCGTAATGTCTGGAAAAATTCAAATAAATCTGACGATGCAGTTAAATTATCTTACAAAGTCGTGGTTTCTGAGCATTCTACACCTGTGCTTTTAGAATCTGCAAGTTTTGATGGAAATTTTTATAGAAGATAATTAGGGAATAAAGGAAGAGAGCCCAACACCAAAGGACATAGACAAGGAGGTGGAGACAACATCCCAACAAAATGTTTCGGCCAATTGGGAGGAGAAGAAGGTAAGACATCATCACCTGGAGTTAAGACCCCTACCCTCTCTTCAAACATTGATATGGTAAATGCTATTAAATATAAGAAAACTAGGTTAAAAAGCATTGTTGTGTTCTTTGATTGCATGGACATTAAATTCCTGCCTGCTAGAATTTTTTTGGATGATTGGTTTAACAATATTTGGGGGAAGAAGTTAGGTATTCTTGTTAATTTTAGTAGAATGATATAGAAAGGTTTGTTTGTAGTTTTTTAAAAAACTCATGGATTACAAGAAAATGTTTTAAAAAAAAGATACTAGAATGTAGGGAAAACTCTCTTTAGAGCCCTTCCCTGGTCTCCAAAGAGCAATGCAGAACATGTTTTGGCCCGTTCATCCCTATTCTGGGTAGAATTGAGAGGGGTCTAGTTTGAATTCTGGCCCTTCATCCCACACATGCTTAAACCTTTGTGTTCAATGTTTCAAGTAGAAGATGCCATAGTTACTCTTCCCCATCTAAATGCCTATATATTAATTGCTCTAAAACCTGATGTTGTGTTCCTAGAAGAAATCTCGGTTAATTAAGGAAGAATATCTTAGGTGGGAGATCGTGAAACTTGGTGACATAGGGGCTTGCTTTCATTGCAATATTAATGGTCATAATAGATGAGATTTTCTATCCTTGAAGAATATTTAAAGATATTTTAATGTGGTGACCCCAAATAAAGCCACTCCACAGCCTGAAGGAAGTAAGAAAGATAACAATGTGGTTAACAATAATGGTGAACAAAAAAAAGAAAAAGGATGAAGTTAATGGTACAAAAGAAGTCTCGGGAGAAACCCTAGATAATCATCTATATAGATTTGTCTCCCTTACCAATCCTCTCTTTGAAGAGGATTTTGAAGTTTGACCTGCAAACCAAGATGTTAATAAATAGACCCCAAACCCATTCGCTTTTCAACCACAATACATCCCGGTGTCAAGAGAGAAAGTTAATGAAGATAATGCTCCTAAGAAAAATGCCCAACAAATGGATCTATGTAAAATTAAATAAAAGGGTAGAAAAATAAGGAAAGGAAAACAACACTCTATTGACCAGATCACAAGATGCTCTGACATCACACCTTCCATGCCTACATTAATAGACCATAACAAGGATTCCCGAAATATTCCTTCTGAATAGACTTTTTAAGATTTGATGGATAGTGGATTCAATGAGGTGGTAAACAAGAAGAAGAAGAGGAAACCATATGAAAGAAGAAATAGTATGAAGAGTAATGAGAGATATAATAAACTCAAAAGCATTGAGTTATCAGATTGTTTCACTAGACTATGTAAAAACCAAACTACCCCATCAAGTTAATCATGCTTATGAACATACATAGCTAGAATATTAGAGGCCTGGAAATGGCGGATAGAAAATAAATTGTCAAGAACTGGGGCAATAAAGTGCATAAGAAAGATATTATTTTCCTTCAATATATAAAATTTATTGGTTATCATGCATGCAACATCCTCAAGTTTTTGTGGGACAAGGCCACATGCTTATTCTTGGGTTATGATAGAGGAATATGAGGAGTGGTTATTATGGTTGGACCACAATGGGCTAAAAAAATAATTAATAATAATGTTTCTCCTTGCCAAAGAGCTATATGGATTCTCTTTAAATGCAATGATAAGATATTAGGGGTTTGTAACATTTATGCCCCGAATGACTATAGAGAAATGTTCAATTTGTGGGATTGGTTGACAAACAATCTTCCTGATGCATGTTGGATATTCATTGGAGACTATAATATGATTGAAAATAGTCAAGATAAATCTAGAGGAAACTAACATGAATGGAAAGGGAATTCTACTTCTTTTGAACCAAATTTAAAAGGAAATTCAATGCCAGTGACCCCTTGGATAAGATGAAAAAAGAGTATGATAATATTTGGTTCACTTGGTATAGTAATCAATCCAATAAGAATTGAATATATTGTAGATTGGATAGGATATATGTAAACTCAAATATTCTTGGGTTTTCACATATACTAGGGCAAACTCCTATCTTTGTATCCCCAGGCAACATATCAGATCACTCCCCTATATATGCTTGTATTTTTATTAAGAGCTCATACTGTCCAAACAAAGGGACATAGAAGAAAGAATCTTTTTAAAATTAACACTTCTCAAGGACGCCTCTACTTTGATTTTGGTCAATGGGACCTTTTCCCAACCTATCCCGCTCTCTCAATCCATTAGACAGGGCTTCCCCCTTGCTCCTGCCCTATTTTTTATTGCCTCAGATGCTTTATTTTACCTCCTTAGAGATGATACCCTTTCCCCTAGAGTCCATGGTATTGTTCTTCCTGATGAATCTGAACTACTTAACATCCAGTTTTCTGATGATACCTCGCTTTTCTTGGAGCTCTCAAGGCTTCAGGGGCTCGTATCTCTAGTTCCAAATCTACTATGCTTGGTTGGAAAGAGAAACCCTTGGACTGGCTTGAACATTGGCTACTCCTGGGGGGGACCTACTAAGATTTTTAGATATCTTGGTATACCTTTCTCTATTTCCCCTTCCCTTAAAGATATGTGGCTTTGGGTTAAAGATAAGATTGACAAAAAGCTCAACAAATGGAACAATAGGGCTCTCTCCCTCGTAGGAAGGGTTCAAGTTTGTTAGAAGATCCTTTCTTCCTATAGAATATATTACTCCTCTACTTGGATGTTTAGCATTTACCAAATTTTTGAAATCCAAAAGGCTATCCGACGCTTTCTATGGTCTGATGGTAAGGGTAATAGAAAAACTCATGTGGTTAAATGGAGTTGGTGCCATATTGATAAAAAACCCTGAGGGTTTGGTCTGAAGGATCTTAGATTGCAAGGAATGTCCCTTGCTACCAAATGGATCTTCCATGCTCTTGAAGGAAATGATCCATGTAAGGTTCTTGTCAGAAATAACATCCAAAATGGTGTTCCTAAGTCTGTCAAATCTTGGAAAGCCCTCCCATTCTGTGACCTGATTGCTGGTCGGTTCCTTGTGACTGTTTAGAGAACTTGGGTCTTTAGGTCCATTTGGAAGGCTTGGGAACATGTGCATGGTTTCATAGACAACTCTAATTTTTATTATAACCACACCATGCATGGGGAACGGTCTATTTGGTGGAATATTTTTCATAACAATAAACCTCTTGCCCTAACTAAAGGTTCCTCTGCTAGGTTTTGGTCTAGTAAAGGCATTAATTGTATCATGGACATCCTAGAGCATAACAGTCTCATTAGTTGGGAGACTCTCTTCTAGGAGTTTGGTCTACCAGATTCTCACATAAGAACTTACAACCTGATTAAGACTGCTTGTGCTCTCCTTAATCTTCCTAGAAATACTGATGTTGACTCTCACCGCTTCCTTACCTTTAGATGGAAAGATGGTTCCCTCCTCACTAAAATAAAAGCTAAAGATATTTATAAGTTACTCAATCATGATACCTCTATGACTGATCATATTAATTCCATCTAGTATGTTAACACCAACTCGTCTGACTGGCAGAAAACCTTTGACAAGTTGTGGAAATCTACCATCCCACCTAAAATTAAATGCTTCAAGTGGAAGCTCATGCTTGATAGGTTGCCTATTAGGAATCACCAAGACACTTTTGATATCTGCCCTATTTGTAGAATGCCTGAGACTATGAGACACATTTTTTTTTATTGTAGCTTTGCTAGAGAAATTTGGCTGATGTTTGAAATTTCTATTACTGAACATGCTTATACTCTTGATATTATTACTGGCTGTATTCACGGGCTTAGAAAAGATGCTAACTTGTTTTGGAAAATTCTGTCATCTTTCATCCTTTGGTTTATTTGGAAATTAAGAAATAAGGATAAGTTTCAAGGCACTGGTAGGTCTCTTCCTGGTTTTCTTAGAAAACTCACACGTTTCAAAATTGCTTCACAGGTTTGTTGCGTGATGAACTTGGAATGAGAGAAGTTGTTGAGGTTTCTCAGAGATGGACATGCCTATATGTTCATATATGAGATGAAGGATGGCTTTGAATGGGCCAACATTGTGGATAATCATACAACATTTGAAGAGGTGCTTAAGAAGCTGATCCAGGTCATCAAAGATAACAGAGGCCCCAACTTTGATAAACTTGAGATGATTACCCAAATCATGGAGAAGAAGAATGTGGTTTGGATGGAGGGCACTCTAGGCTGGACCACTTGGATTAAGAATCTTGATGAATTCCTTTATTAGGAGACTCCTTCCCTATCCTTTTTGGAGTTTTTATCACACGTTCTGTTGCATACTCTTTCTCTTTTCTCAAAGAATGTAATTATTAAACTTTTGATGACTTAGTGGTTTTCTAGTTTTTGGTTGTTGGGTTGAGACGTAGCCTCCCTCATCTTTTTGTATTAACTCTTTGATCCCTCTATTTTTAATACAAAAAAAAACACTTCACTGTTGCAAGATGAGAAGTCTTTGGAGGCTATCAAAACTGTCACTATTCTATGCAAATATTTTAGTCCTAGAACCTCACCTAGAGACAAATGGGATCAGATGGTGGAAGTCTAGAAAAATATGTTCCAAATCATAGGGACTAAAGAAGCCAAAGAAAAAAAACAAGAGGAAAAATTCTACTAGATAAAACTCAATGAAATTGAAAAAGCCCTGTAATCTAAAGGCAATGATCAAGATTTAGAACAAGATCTGATTAATGCTAAAGTACAATTAAGAAAAATTCAAAATTACAAAATTTAAGGACAAAGAACCAGAGCTAAAGCTATATTGATCAAAGAGGGAGACAAAGGAGCCAAGTACTTCTTTAATCTTATCAGAGCCAAAAAAGAGCAGGGAAGAGATAAGTGGTATTCAGGGAGAAAATGGATTTACTAGTAACAATAAAGAAATATTGAATGTTTTTGTGCAGTTCTACAAACAATTATTTTATTCAGAGCATAATGATGAAAACCAAGAAGCCATGAATCAATGCATCAAGTTAATCCTGAAGAAAGTGACCAAGGAACAAGCCAAGATTATAAAAAAAAAGACTGATCTAAAATAATTTGATGATGCTATTGGGTCTTTGGAAAATGGGAAATCTCCCGACATGGATGGAGTACAGCTGAAATTAAGTGGGTGAAAATCTTGGAGAAATAAAAATAGGAATGATCAAAATTAGTTATGATGATTGATGAACATACCATACACATTTGTCTTTGAGATCATTGGGCCATCAAACTTGAGGGAGAATCGAGGTGGAAGGAAGTTCAAAATCAAAGAATTCAGCTTTTGGATAACAAAAACAATTCCAAATTGAGGATAGCCATAGGTATTTATGGCCAAGATGGTATCAGGAAGACCACCATGGCTATTTGAAACTTCAATTATGCTTATGGTATCCATATAGAAACACAATGCCCGATAATCTTCTTTCTTTGGCATCTACCTATGTCATTAATCATTGGGCTCCATATTAATTGGTCTAAGTTTATTAGAATGAGGAGATGAATTCCCATCTGAATTGAATCCCCTCTTTTCTTCCAAATTATGAAAGTATCCACCGGTAGAAGGCTATATATATCAGTGTCTCTTTGAAGGTTGTCAATAAAAATAAATACAAGCCTACTAGCTTCTGTGATGACATTTGATAGATGTTCCCTCCCCTCCACACAAATTGTCAGCACAATAATTTTTTTGAACAAGTCACGTAGAAGCTTCTACTAGAGGATCCTAATATCATGCTCAAAATTTTTATATTATATTTCAAATATGGAGAATTCATAATCTCTTAGTCCAAGTTGGATGTGCTTGACACCACATTAGCAGATAGAAGAACACTTTCAACAATAGTTGTCTTTTAAGAAGAACGGTGTTACCAATTTACATTGATGCTCTGTGGATACTTGTGTTTGATTTGACTAGATTCAATGATTCCCTTGACAAAGGGGTTCACACTTTTGAATATGGAGCTCAATACCCGCCACTGTAGCGAATGCAGGAATATCTAAAGATCACATAGTGATAGATTCCTTCATCATAATAGTGTTGGAAGTTGTCTAGGCCACTCAATATATTGGTATAGGCAAAGGAATGGTTTGTATTCAAATTTATAAGGATTCATAATCTACACTTAGAGGGTTGTTAAAGGCAACGTGTGCCGATATAAATCTATATGATTTTTTTTGGGTATAGTATTCATTATCCAAATAATTATATCAGGGATATATGGAATATTTTATTTAAGATCTAAAAAAAATAGACTAGAGATGTTATTGGCAGTGAAGAATCCAATATAGGAATGAAATGTTATTTTTGAAACCAACATGCATATAATCTGGTTGAAAAAATAATTCACATTGGTAAAGGTGAAATTTTGGTATGAAATTCCATTGGGGACATTACAATGGTATACAACATTAAGAAATTGATGGATCTAGCACTGCAAGATGATGAAAGTCTCCCAGATTAGGAATATGTAAGCAGGGTATGCTTCTATGACAGAGGGAGCAACTAGAGGATCTGTTTCAATGGACATATGAGGATCTTGGTCATATTTATTCAGAGGGAGTAGACCATGTCAAGATGGATTCTCTAGTGATCAAGAAACTGTAGCAGTTAGAGGACTATGATTCATGGGATGGAGTCCCATGTATGTAGGATGGAAGGCCTTCATGAGGACACCTAGGTCATGATATTCTTGGATAGATGGATACTTGTTAGATCAAGGAGCATTCAAGGGAAGAGATTGATATATCCTATGTGAAAGTAATATAGGCTGAAGAAGGAAGACACAACTTGAGGCTGAGTTGAGGACACTTATCCAGATCAGTTTCTTCAAAGAGGAAGAATTAACATTCAAAGGGAGTCTGACAATTCATCATAGGGAACCTTGGATGGGAAGGTCATATGGTTGATATTAGATTCAGAAGGAGTATAGAATATTTCATTAAAGGAAATATTGGACGAGGAGGTCAGGAGGTTGATTCAAGAAATTGAGCTTCAGAGGGAACCACACCATCATGAAGATTTTCTTAATGCATTCTTTTCTGTGAGAGAAAAGGTTGTGGTGCAATCCCTTGTTAATGAATTCTTCTATGTGAAGGAGAATTTTGAGGTGCAATCCCTTGTAGCATTCTTCTCTATGAGAGAAATTTGAGGTATCATTCCTTGTAGCATTCTTCTCTATGAGATAAGTTTGAGGTATCAACCCTTGTAGCACTCTTTTCTAAGAGAGAGAAGTTTGAGCTATCAGCCCTTGTTCCATCCTCTAGGAGTAGACATGGTGGATCCAACCACTAGGAGTAGCCATGGTGGATGTTATGTGAGATAATCCATGACTAAGCACTTGCATTTATTCACCCTCTGGGAGTAGCTATGGTTAACTTTGTATGACGATATAACATTGAGTGATTTCGTGATTGACACTTATGCTCATTTATATTTCCATTCATGGGAGAAGCCACGATGGACCCATCCTGTGATATAGTTCATGGTGGATGTCACGTGTGTGATGCCATGATAATACAACGTAAGAGAGCTTGTGGTGATTTTATTGTACTTGTTTATTTACCCTCTAGATGAGCCATGGTAAATATCATTGTGAGGTCGTCGCCTCACAATGATGAACACTTGTGCATTTTAACATCATTGAGAGGTGATGATCTCACAATGATGGTTGATATATCGTAAATTAATGTCTATATAGTGGATATCACGTGAGGTGATATTTATGGAAATCCATATTGGTGGATATTATGTGTGGAGATATCTATAAGCCATAAGTGATAATGGTGGATATAACGTGAGGTGATATTTATGGGAAGCCATAATGGTTGATGTCACGGTGAGGTGATATATATTTTTATTTATCATCCAGAGGAGTAGCCATGATGATGAGTTCATTTTTATTTCCACTCATGGGTGTATCCATGATGAATTCACCCTCTGGGAGTATCCATGGTGGATGTAATTATGCGACTCATATGAAGTGAGGGATTCCTCTGTAGCTAAGAGAGAGTGTTGATGTTTATTGTAGCTGTGGTCAGAATCCACATGCTGGCATAATTATTATCAAGCTTATGATAATATAATATTATTGTGATATAATAATTGTATTTTTAATATAATTATTATATTGTTATAAATATATTGAAAATGTAATAATTATATTATTAATATAATTATTATATAACTATAATTGATATATATTACATTAATAATTATATTAATAAATGGGGCCACATGTGAAGAGTCACCTGGTGGAAAGTGATGATTTTTGTATGATATGAGACACTTATGGGTTCTCATTTATGGCAAAATATGTGGTATATTGATCGATTGGATCGAAGTACAATTTTGGAGATACAATCTTCAAAATGACGAAGTATAGAAGCAAAAATACAGAGTATGACAACATTGTTTTGGGTATCGAAGATCAAGTACGATGAGTTATGACTTGCGATCTTAGTGGAAGATACTATGGAATATGTATGACCTCCACCTAAGATTGATTTAGTTTTGGTGATGATTACAGTGAGTTAGAGAGATTTGAAGACATGTGAAGACAATAGAACAATGTAACAAAGCAGTTGAATAGTAGTGATGATTTAAGGAGTATGTTGTGGACTCCTGGAAAGCTAAGTTGGATTATGATTTTAGATAACCTATATTTTGGTTATGCGAGAGAGCCAAATTTGTATTTTCTCTTTACATTATTTATTTTTGTACTGAGAGATGACTATGTGATAATGATTAAGAGAGCCGACTTGATGTTGAGATATATATATATATATTTATGAAGACTTTTTGTAAAGTGAAGATATAGATGAGCGAATGTATATGTGTATGTAAGAATGCGAATGTCATATGTGAGAGGAGAGGTTGATAGAGATCATTGAATAACTATGAGTGGAACTATCTAAGCATTGTAGATGCTTGTTTTGTTCATTATTGAGAACACTTTGTAGCAGAAGTTTTTGTTGTAAGAGCTGTGAGCTCAGTTGGCCCCTAACAGGGTGTTGTATACCTTTAACAGGGTTGTTATTCCTTTAACAAGGAAATGCACTATGTAATATTCAACTCCTAACAGGGCTAGGTCTCCCAACAGGGACACTATACTTTAGTGCATGCTTGTGGTTCATCCCCACCAGGGTTTACTCGACAACAAATAATGGTGGTATGAGTTCTGTGTTATTTGTTTATGTTATTTTCATTTCAATAAGCTTATGGTTTATTTGGAATTGGTTTAAGTTTAATATAAAGTGATGTAATACTGATTCACCCCCTATCAGTATTACTTAATCCTAACATCACCTCTCACATATATATGAGATATGTGATCTCATTATGTTAGATAATAATAAGAAAATATATGATCTGCATTATGGACTTGCAACAATTCTCGAGGGAGACAATTACAAATTGTCTATGGATAGGAGGGAAATCAGTGCTTGTGGTTAAACGAGCATTTTAAAAAACAACACCAGGTACTAAAAATTAGACACACATCTCCATGAAACAACATGCTCAAGGTCACCAAGAAGGCACCAACACATCATAGTCTAAAATAATCAAATAAACATGTGTATTCAAGCACAAATAAATACACACAAAATCACATATAGCAAAAATGACGAATCCACAACTAGATCAAGGAACCACAAGAGATCTTCACCAATTACAAAGAGGCACAATCACAAGAATAAGGCCATATCCACATTCAAACAATCGTAGAGCAAGAGTGCAAATGGGAGAGACAATACAAAATTCCAATTTCACTTGAGCCCTTCTATTTCACTTGGGATATATCCTTCAACTCATATTTTAATTTAAAAATATAAAATTCAAGATCATTTGTGAGAGGGATTTAATTAATTGTTATGTGATTGGAAATGTGAAATTTATTAATATAATAATTTATAAGAGATAAAAGTGAATATCTTTCATTTTTACATTTTAGGTTCATATTATTTCATATTTTTCTACAATTTTGACTTAAATTTTTTATAATTGTCATCTTAATGAAGACCATTTTAATCTCATAGTGTTAGAGCTTTTTCTTGCTGAATCACAAACAGATTAAAAACTTAATCAAATCTTATAACTCCAACTTCTGATTCTAGCAAGACTAAGCCTAATTGATGAGGATTGGATAAGATCCTCCTTCTTCTTCAAGCTCCACATCACTTAGGTGGGTATTGCCTAATATGCACATATATGACTCCTTTGTGACAAAAACTAGCTTGTAGATATATAACTATGGAATAGTTTTCACACTCTTTAGGTAGCAACTACCTCAATATTTCCTCAAATCTTATACAATATTATTCTTACATAAAGTAAGTCTGAAAACCAGAGCAATCCTAACTCCTAATAGCTTAAAAGGGAAATGGTTTTTTCAATTATGATTTGATGTATGGATCTCTGTAACATCCCAAATCCTGCATAGACCAGTGCCTTATCCTATGGGCAACAGAGTCAAACATGCATTGTCAAGAGATCATGAACAAAGGAAAAAAAACTCTATTTGATATGTTTATATGCCTTCCATAAAACAAACCCTATCAATCAAGTTCTTCTTATTGATCCACCTGTGTGTTCAGATATGCAACTTTCTACTCAAAGAATTTAACCCTCTCCTTGAAAGAGACCTTGGAATACACAGTACATAACCAACATCCACTGGAAAGACAAGATTGGCAATACCCTTGATATTCCAACTCATACAAATCTGAAAACAAATTCTAAATCATAGTTATTCCTTGAATAAATCTATTTTTGATCAACAACAGATAAAACTAAAACACCCTTGATGTCCTAATTTATATGATTTCAGAAGCAAAATGGAGACAACTTGATGTCATAAACAACAGTGCTGAGATTCATTCATAAACAACTGTTACAATCACGTTCTTCCAGAAACAACAAGGAAATCAGAACACTTTATATGCATAGAAAAGATAAATATTACAGAAGATACAATATGGAAACTGCTCTAAACCTATTGGTAGAGAGACTGAATAGACTCAGAAACCTCTCCCCAAAGCAGAGCAGAAACAAGAACCCCCAAAACAAAGAAAAGAAAAGAATAAATAGGAGAGATGAAACCCTAAGATTCATGCTTGGTAAACACCTATCCTTCTCTTGCAAATTTTATCTGCACTCATCCTTCTATTCTCCTCTTAAAAATTGAACTCACTTTATCTTTTCAAAAATCTGACTCTTACTCTGTCAGTGATCTCAAAATCTGGTTTTACTTTCCCTTTCAAAGTCTTCAAAATCTTATTTATGCTTGCAAACATCTGACTCCATTTATCTTTTTAAAGTCTAAACTTATCCTCTGCAAATCTCCTTTATTCTACCACTGAAAAGCCTTTCCAATCTGATCATTTTCTGAGAAAATTTGATTTGTCTTTTCAAACTCTGACTTCATTCTCTCAGAAAATATCCTCCGTGAATGCTTCAATAAATCTGATTTTTTCTCTGAAAAATATCTTCTCTACAATTGTCTTTTCAATAAATCTGATCACACAATCTGATTCTTATCCTGAGAACATCCTCCAAATGTGATCACTTTGCAAAAATCTGATTTCTTCTGTCTTTAAAAACCTCTGGTAATGCATATCTCAAGTTTTTGCAATAAAATATGTTTCTCCAAACTATATAAAATATTATGCAATTTTAACCCTTTAACTTTTGAAATCCTGTGCATTTTATCTTCTTGAAAATCTCCATTTTATGCATTTTTTGACTAGAATCCACCAGAATTTGACACTTGTCACATGTTGATTCGCTACCTTTGACTGGTCTTTAACTCCCCCTTAACTCTTGTTCTCTTAGAGACTTCGCGACTATACTAGTCTTTAAGTCTCTAAGATTTTTCCTTAACTGTGGGTTTACTTGGAGACTTGGAGAGTAGCCTTTAGTCTCTAAGTCTCTATAAGAATTAACTTAACCATGCTTTGACCGCACCTTGACTGTAGTTATCTCTGAACAGTGAAGTCTCCAAGTCTCAGAAAGATTTCACCAACCATGGTTAACATCAGAGACTTCGCGCAGACCCTTGATCTCCATCTTGATCGGACGACTGAGGCTAAATCTCGCGATGTCAGACACTTAGCATCTTTTATCTCATGACTACGCGACTGTAGTTAGTTGCAGAATCTCGGCAGTTATCTCTTAACTGCGACTATCTCTCACCACTACGCGACTGCATAGTCGTGTGATCTCAGGCTGTCTAGCAGTTAACCGCGATCCTTTTGTGACTTCATGACTGGTGGTTAGTCTCCAATTCTTGAAAGCTATCTGCTCTGGCAGTTATCTCTTCACGACTGCGTGACTTCCCGCCACATGTCCACTTTTCCACCACATCATCTTCGGTGCCACATGTCTACGAAACCTCCTTTTTGTCGTCTGGACATGCTTCCCAATGCACCACCATCTGTCACCCACCGCGCGGGAAGAGAGCCTCCTACTCTGCTTCACATTTCAATGTGTTTGGATTCTTGCTTATAAACATTTTGAATTTCCTCAGCTGGGTCAATGTGGGACTAAATCCCTTTGGATTTTTAAAGCATTTTTGCACTTTGTGCCCAAAATATGGGGTCCACTAACACACTAAGTCGTCCAGCCAAGGGGCCCACTATATGCTTCTTGGCTTCTTTACTTCTTTCATTATGGAAGCGCCGGAGTATAAAAACTTCAAAAAAAACACTTACCCACTGAATGTGGGATAATGTGGGATAATGCCATTTTGCATTTTTAAAGCTTTAAAGCCTCCTTTGCAGACTCCTGCGCGGTTTCCTTCAAACAAAAATCTCCTTCAATATATGTGCGTTGACCTCTGCATAATGTGCAAGTTTTATGGCATATGTGTCTGCTAAAACTATTGTTTTTAATGCCTCCTTGTGATGCTACGTAGGAACTCCCCCAATTTGCTGCACAGACTTTGGTGATTTCCATTCTAAACATTGCGCAACATGTAGTCCCTTCAAAACTCCTTTGGATTCTGCACAGGGTATGTTCTCCTTCACTACTGCACTGCCTATGCAAGGTGCATTGGTTTTGAAAGACTTTTCAAAATACATCCTTCTTTGCATTACACAACCTACTGTTTTATGGTTTGCAGTTTAATTTTAAAAAAAAACTTTACACAATACGGCCCCCAAAAATCAGCGCAGGCTTATGCATTATGTTTTGCTGTTTTGAAAGTTTTGAAATGTTTTAAAACTTCCACAAACACTGCCCCCTCCAAATGCTACCCAACCTATGGAAATAGTGTTTGTAATGTTAATTTTGAATCTTCTAAATGCTGCGCAAACCTCTATTTAATGTGCTATCTTCCAAGGTGATCATGCACTGGCTCTTTGTTAGAATTAATCTTTCCTTGGTTGATAATATGTAATTAAAAGGATAAACCAAGGTATCCTATATTGTATTTGTCCTCTAGTCCATGTAAGAGGACATGTCACTATTTTGTAATTCCTTTAATAAGGAAAATAGATATTCCTCCTTAAGAGGAATCACACATTTGTCACACACACA
>MU224540.1:3417273-3447556 GCA_018584345.1 Thuja plicata | reverse complement strand
AGGAATGTGGCATCCATAGGAGAAGGGAGTTACATGCAAACTCCTCCACTCATCTCTACTTAAGAGATGTCTCTCACACACTAGTTGGAATAATCTTCTCCTCTCTCTCTCAATCTCTCATTGCTCTTATTATTGTATTGAGCTCATTTCTCTCATCTTTTAGGCTTTTTGCCATATTCTTATTCACAAAGGGGTTTTTCTTTGCTTTTCCCCTTACCAAAATCTCTTGGCTCATTGTTGGATTCTTGAAGTACTTTGTGGTTGATCTTGCAATCTTCTCTCCTTTGGTTTTGGTAAAATCTTCCATGCATTTCATTTTCTTGGATTAATACTTGTTTAAGCTTTCATTCTTTTCATTCTTCTTACACTCTTCTTATTCTTCCCACACATTTCAACGTAGCTCCTCCTTATAAATACCTTATTCATTCACAATTAAATATTTAACAAATCCTCCTCATGCTCTGCATAGATTATGCAATGTAAACATTTGCTATAATTTTGTTTTTAAACTTCTCCTCATACTGCGCAGGGTCATCTTCCTTAGAAAATTGGCACAAGACTCCTCCAATTTGGCACCTTACTACTTTATATGCCCGCGCAAGCCTTTAATCTCAACATGGACAACATGTTTGGTTGCTGTGGAAACATACTTGGTAATTATAACATTTGAAGTTTGAAATGCCTGCTTGTGCTGCGCAACATTCACAAACATGGGGTCTCTACAAATACATTGCACTTATTTTATGTTTTAATTCCTCACTTCATTTATGCAACCCTTCTCTTTGCTTTAGCGTAGTCTTTGGGATTACAATTTTAAAGTTTAAAATATTATTGAATTCTCCTTACTACGCATACTTTGAAGTCTTTCTCTTTGACAGCTGCACAATCCATTCTTCTTATTTCAACGCAGCTCCTCTGTATTTCATTCTTGCATTTGCATATTGTTAATGTTTTTTAAAAAAATATTGCTCTCTTTCCATTCTGGGTAGATATTGCACTTTGCATTGTCTTTATAATCCCCTACGCAACTCTTTGTGCATTTCCCAGTGCTCTTGGCCTATTTGTTGCAGTAGTAACAAGGATTCCCGTGTCTGACTCAAATCCATCCATCTCTGCTATTGAATGATTCAATGTTTGATTACATTCGTCATTAAAATTTCTACCCTAATGCCCTCCAACAACACCAAGTTCATCAATGAATATGATAGATGGTGCTTATTTCCTGGCAATATTGAAAAGATCTCTGATTCAAGTAGCTCCTCTTTGAAAGTTCATTCTATTTTTGAAAAAGATGCCTGAAATCCTCTTTCTAATTTTGTTTATTTATGCAGTCAACATGCAGGGAAGACATTTTTCAAAACCGTACTAACTGAACATTTGACTTTATATATCAAAGTTGTGTTCATGAGCTTCTAGTTTGAAATATCATTACTGATTTTCACCCTTCAAATAACTCAAATAGGATCTTTAGCGAAGCCAGACTATGAGCTTCAAAATGGTGATCACAACAAACCATCAAGCACACCTCTGCAAACTAACCTGAAAGATGATAAGTAGTCTATGGAACAGACCTCACAAACTGACTAAACAATCCTCTGCAAATATGAGGACTGGAAAACCTTCTTATCTCCAGCATATGAACATAGTCACCAACTAGATTGGCTTGAAAATATTAGGGCCAAAAGATAATACCACTCAAAGTAAGCAATTTCATTATACTCTACAATCGTAAGTTTTCAAACTTATGCAAACAATGCCAGAAATGCAAATTGGAAAGAAACTAATTTAACTTCTGAGGAACCATCACTCGGCAGAGTGATTCATTCACAAACAATGAATATGTATGCAAAAGGGCTTCGTCGGATTCAACCTCAGGTACAAGGTGTGACTGATCAAACTTGGACATTTTAAATTATTGTGCAAGTGCAAATTCTGAAATAACATAAATCTCATTCAGATCGGCCATTGCAAGATTACCAAAACATGCCCTGAGACTTCACCACCGTTCATAGTAGTACAATTACATGCGAAAATAATGGTCCCACAATCAGTTCTCAAAAACAAATTTCAGACAAAAGGGTATCATTCCATGAAAATGACCATTCTACAAATTTCAATTCTATTCAGCACTGACAAACTACAAAAAACTCCTTCAAATTTGAATTCAAAAACTCATCAAATAAGACTCTTAAAGTCTGATACCCAGGATATGAGTTTAATTTCATATATGGATTATGAAACATCAAATAACTTTCTCTGAAATTGAACTGATCGATTAGCATCAATCTGCAAAGTCAACACCTTACAACTTTCTAAATTTAAAACTCAGTAAATATGCAGAAATCTGATTTGGAATCAAGCTGGAAAAGTGGCTAAATGGATTCGTCAAAGTCTAAAAATATTTGAGGAAGTACACTTCTAGGTTTAAAATATGGGGGAACATTCAATTATTTATGGAATTCAACCGGGTACAACTTGCAGAAGTTCAAAGTAGGCTATTTCATAATTCTGGGCAAAACAGAGAAACATGACAGTTTTGCAGGATCAACTTTGGGGAATCCAGAAACTTATCAAATGGATTCAATATGAATTGGAATTTTAAATATAGTCTCTCTGATATACATTTTAAACATTCCCAAAGTGGTGACCTATGAAACATAAAAGGACACAAGATATTCAAATGCAAAGTAGGTCTGTTATAGCAAAATGATACTTTAACAACAAATGCAGAATGGACAAGTGCTCAAAACAAGACATCACAAACTAACTCAAAAATTGAAACTAAAGACTTGGGATGGCTTCATATGTCTAAAAAAGAGTGATGGACACCTGACATGCATGATAAACTTCAGAATTCCATCAGGGAAAATAGGCTTAAAAAGCACTTATAAAGGGTCAAAATGCAAATTTTTTAACAAGGTACTGAAAAACCCTTGTTGTATTTTTGAGTACCAACAGGGGCTCTGATTGTGGACGCGTGCCCCATGCGGGCATGTAGAGAACTTTTAGAATCTCATGGTAGAAGCATACCACCCCAAAACTTTAAATCAAACTTTCCTCTTTCTCTTTCTTCTTTTCACTGACATCTCTTCTCTGTTCACCTTTCCCTCCTCTCTTCTAAAAATCCGGTAACCTCTTCATTGAAAGAAAACACCACACAATTGAAAGGGAAAGCAACTATATAATATGCACATTATTTACAAAAAGGCCTGAAGCCCCAGAACTGAAATCAACTCTTACCTCTATCATACACCTAGTTTTCATCTTCACAAATTAGAGATAAGCTGAAATTATCACTTCCATGTGTCTGAGAAATCTCATTACCATTCTCCATTAGCTCAAAACAAAAATATCATCATAATCCATGTGAGAGCTCAAGTGGAAATCATACCAATTTTGAAAATAATGTGGCATATGCATGATGCATTCATTAGTTAGCAAAAACTGAGTTTCAATGCAATAATCAACAATACTTAGTTCTTTTCCATACCTCTGATAATCACCATCTGGCTGAAAAATAAAGCACTCAAAATCTACCATATTATTGGGGTTAGCATTATTGGATCCATCCACATCAGTAGTTTGCACATCAAATGAGAAATCAACATACTGAACCTTATGCAAATATTGAAAACATTCATTACTTGGGACATGATTTGGCTCATTCTTCAAAAGATAAGGAACATCAATATGATCACTGTCAAAATCATCAAAGTTAAGCTCATCATAAACATCAGGGATCTTGTGGAAATGATTTTGATCTTTTGCAAGATGAGATAAATCAGGGATATCAAAAGAACAGAAGTCAACATCATCGCTGCCACAAGATGGAAAATCTATATCATAATACATATTCTTTTTCTCAAAAGGATCACCATCCTGCATCTTGACAGTGGCTTATACATTCATATTAGAATCCTCTTCAATACCTTCCTACAAACTATCACCATCATACAAATCTAAAACTTGCTGGTGAGTGGGAGGGAAAATATCAATAAACTCATTATAAGCATATGAAATTTGAGCAACTGAAAGAGAATCCTTTAATGGTTTAATGGAATATTCAGAATTTGAAAAAGATTTAAAATCTAGACAACTATCCCAATTAGTGCTCAACTTTATATCTAGAAAATTTTCATCCCTTGAATCTGAAACAAATCTGATACTTTCATTATTTGACATACCATATTCAATCTGATCGTGGCCAAGTGACATGGGAGTACAATAAAAATAAAAAATATAGGTATCAAAACTCTGACTGTCTAATGCATATTCCTTGTCAAACTCAATATGTGTGAAGTGCTGAGATTCAAGTCTATCTTTCCCTGAAAATCTGAGATATTCATAAGACAATAATTCTGAAATTTGTTCACTATGAAGTGAATAAGTGTAATTATTTATACTTATCTCTGATACACTTTCACAATCAACATCTTCATAGTCATTTTTCACACCCTCAGCAATGTCATTATTATTAAAACTTATATCCACAGGGCATGGAATTTTAGAGTCATTTTCTAATACATACCTCTGAAAATAAGTAGTTAAAAAATCTGATATTTTCTCACTGCTTAACAAGGATTGACAATCTTTCTCATCCTCATTAGCTTCTTGCTTGATGCTGTAAATTTATTCCTCGTTGGAAACATGGAGTGATATTTCTCAAACCATATCATCTTGTGCAAAGAAATTGCTACAGACACTCACATCCGCATCATAGTTATCATCTTTCTGTCCACACAAAATATCCTCATTATTTTGCTGCTCACAAAGTTCATTATTAGTATTATAATCAGAAAAACTTTCAGCATAAGTGGACTCGTTGTCATAATCAAAATAACTAGATTGAATATCACTAGACTCAGCCTCATCAGCATAACTAGATTCATATTCTGCATCTTTGAAATTTTCAGATTCAATATCACTTGATTCAACCTCATGCAAAACTTTAGAAGAAAAAATTTCTACATGCTCCATCCATTTCATATTATGCCAAATAATTTCCACCCTCTAAGAGCTTGGCAAGTTAATTGTATTAGGAAAACAAAGTTTCACAAATAAACTAACCCAAAAAAATTCCTGAGGAGAAAAAGTGATACTATACTCCTTATTCTTAGTAGAAAACCTCATGTAGAAATCATATTGAGATTCACCCTCATTTGTACTCATGTTTTCTTGCAATGTTTTAACAACCCTCTCTTGAAACTTTTGTCTTAACACTTCTGTTTCAGCAAGAAAAAGTTCAAGCTGTGATAAAGGTTCTCCAGATTCGGACATGTCATGATAATCACTATCCTCCCTATCACCATATTGCTCAAAAAAACAATCTTCAAGTGCAGCCATAGATCCTATTGAACCATGTGGTAATTCTTTAAACCAATCCCTAGCATCATCTACTAGAGATATTGCAAAAAGTTTCATTAGTACATCCTCATGTGTGATGTCATGATCATCTATTAAATCAACAAATCTTTTTATATGTTCCTTAGCTGATTGCTCACCCTAGCCAGTGAATTTAGGCAAACAATCCCTTACTACTGATGGAATAGGATTTGGGTATCCAGGGATACCTTCAAAATTTATAGCATTACACAACCTAACCCAATATAGTTGTGACATCTTAGTAGGTAAAATAACTACAAACCGCCTCTTTCTTCCCTCTCAATTAGTGCTACCCACTTAATAGGGAGGATATATAAAACTAATTTTCATGGAACAAAAGAATATATCCAATGAAAATAAAATACCTAGAGATATGATGAAGCTGCTGCAAACTATCTAATTTGAAATCACCTCCAAATCACCTTCAAAAACTTGGTAGAGTCACCACCTCTTTGTAGAGGAAAAGATGTTATTGGTTGAGATCTCTTTCCCAACTCTGACCTTCTTCAAATCAGAAACTTTTATACACCTCCAATATAGAGTTTTTTAATGAAATCCTCTCAGTCATAAGAGCCCAAAATTTTTCTGCCGCTTCACTGCATGTCCACCTCTCTTTTTTTTGTAGTCTTTCTTCAAATATGCACACTGGTGCAAATCAAAGAAATCAGAGTCTCCACTCACCACATGTGAGATTGTATAGGTATTTCTTCAATAATTTGGACTTTCAGACACTTTGCAATGACAAACATAATAGACTTGAATCACTTTACAAAAATTTGAGGAATGTTTCTTTGTAGAACACGACTCTATAACTTCAATGGCTTCCCCAGTAGAGTTGCAAATTTGTTAGAGATTTTTCTTGCTGAATCACAAAAAGATTAAAAACTTAATCAACTCTTATAACTCTAACTCCTGATTCTAGCAAGACTAAGCCTAATTGATGAGGATTGGATAAGATCCTCCTTCTTCTTCGAGCTCCACATCACTCAGGCAAGTATTGCCTAATCTACACATATATGACTCCTTTGTGACAAAAATAAGCTTGCAGATAGATAACTATGGAATAGTTTTCAGACTCTTGAGGTAACAACTACCTCAATAGTTCCTAAAATATTATACAATATTTTGCTTACATAAAGCAAGTCTGAAAACTAGAGCAATCCTAACTCCTAATAGCATAAAATGGAAATGGTTTTTTTCAATTATGATTTGATGTATGGATCTTTGTAACATCCCAACTCCTGCATAGACCAATGCCTTATCCTATGGGCAACAAAGTCAAACATGCATTGCAAAGAGATCATGAACAAAATAAAAACAACTCTATCTGATATGTTTATATGCCTTACATAAAACAAACCCTATCAATCAAGTTCTTATTGATCCACCTGTGTGTTCAGATATGCAACTTTCTAATCAAAGAATTTAACCCTCTCCTTGAAAGAGACATTGGAATAGACAGTACATAACCAACATCCATTGGAAAGACAAGATTGGCAATACCCTTGATATTCCAACTCATACAAATCTGAAAAAAAAATCTAAATCACAATTATTCCTTGAATAACTCTATTGCTGATCAACAATAGATAAAACTAAAACACCCTTGCTATCCTAATTTATATGATTTCAGAAGCAAAATGGAGACAAATTGATGTCATAAACAAAAGTGCTGAGATTCATTCATAAACAACTGTTACAATCATGTTCTTCCAGAAACAACAAGGAAATCAGAACACTTTATATGCATAGAAAAGATAAATATTACAGAAGATACAATATGGAAACTACTCTGAACCTATTGGTAGAGAGACTGAACAGACTCAGAAACCTCTCCCCAAAGCAGAGCAGAAACAAGAACCCCCAAAACAAAGAAAATAAAAGAATAAATAGGAGAGAAGAACACCTATCCTTCTCTTGTAATTCTGATCTACACGCATCCTTCTATTTTCCTCTAAAAAATTAAACTCACTTTATCTTTTCAAAAATTTGACTCTTACTCTGTCGGTGATCTCAAAATATGGCTTTACTTGCCCTTTCAAAGTCTTCAAAATCTGATTTATGCTTGCAAACATCTGACTCCATTTATCTTTTCAAAGTCTAAACTTATCCTCTGCAAATCTCCTTTATTCTGCCACTGAAAAGCCTTTTCAATCTGATCATTTTCTGAGAAAATTTAATTTGTCTTTTCAAATTCTGACTTCATTCTCTCAGAAAATATCCTTCGTGAATGCTTCAATAAATCTGATTTTTGCTCTGAAAAATATCTTCTCTACAATTGTCTTTTCAATAAAATCTAATCTCACAATCTGATTCTTATCCTGAGAACATCCTCCAAATCTGATCACTTTGCAAAAATCTGATTTCTTCTGTCTTAAAAAACCTCCGGGAATGCATATCTCAAGTTTTTGCAATAAAATATGTTTCTCCAAACTATATAAAATATTATACAACTTTAACCCTTTAATTTTTGAAATCCTGTGCATTTTATCTTCTTGAAAATCTCCATTTTCTGCATTTTTTGCCCAGATTCCACCAGAATTTGACACTTGTCACATGCTAATTCACTTCCTCTGACTGGTCTTTAACTCCTTAAATCCTGTTCTCTTAGAGACTTCCCAACTATACTAGTCTCTAAGTCTCTGAGACTTTTCCATAACTGTGGGTTTACTTGGAGACTTGGAGACTAGCCTTTAGTCTCTAAGTCTCTATAAGACTTAACTTAACCATGCTTTGACCACACCTTGACTACAGTTAGCTTTGAACAATGAAGTCTCCAAGTCTTAGAAATATTTCACCAACCATGGTTAACATTAGAGACATCGCGTAGACCCTTGATCTCCATCTTGATCAGATGGATGGGGCTAAATCTCGTGATGTCAGGCACTTAGCATCTTTTATCTCGTGACTATGCGACTGTAGTTACCCGTCGAATCTCGGCGGTTATCTCTTAACTGTGACTATCTCTCATGACTGCACAGTCACGTGATATCAGGCTGTCTAGCAGTTAACCGCAATACTTCCACAACTTCATGACTGGCGGTTATTCTCCAAGTCTTGGAAGCTATCTTCTCTAGCGATTATCTCTTCACGACTGCGCGACTGCCCGCCACATGTCCACTTTTCTGCCACATCATCTTCGACGCCACCTGTCTACAAAATTTCCTTTTTGTCATATGGGCACGCTTTTGAATGCACTACCATCTATCACCCACACGCGCATGAAGAGAGCCTCCTGCTCTGCTTCACATTTCAATGTGTTTGGATTCTTGCTTATAAACATTTCAAATTTCCTAGTTGGGGCAATGTGGGACTAAATCCCTTTGGATTTTTAAAGCATTTTCGCTCTTTGTGCCCAAAATATGGGGTCCACCAGTGCACTAAGTCCTCCAGCCAAAGGGCCCACCATAAGCCTCTTGGCTTCTTTTCTTATTTCATTATGGAAGCGCCAGAGTATAAAAAATTGAAAAAAAACACTTACCCACTGAATGTGGGATAATGCTATTTTTCATTTTTAAAGCTTTAAAGCCTCCTTTCTAAGCTCCTGCACAGTTTCCTTCAAACAAAAATCTCCTTCAACATATCTGCGTTGGCCTCTGCATAATGTGCAAGTTTTATGGAATATGTTTCTGCTAAAAATATAGTTTTTAATGCCTCCTTGTGACGTTGCGTAGGAACTCCCCCATTTCATTGCGTAGACTTTGGTGATTTCCATTCTAAACACTACGCAACATGTAGTCCCTTCAAAACTCCTTTGGATTTTGCTCAGGGTATGTTCTCCTTCACTACCCTGATGCCTATGCAAGGTGCATTGGTTTTGAAAGACTTTTCAAAATACATCCTTCTTTGCATTACACAACCTATTTATGTATGTTTTGCAGTTTAATTTTAAAAAAAAAATTTACGCAATATGACCCCCAAAAATCAGTGCAGGCTTATGCATTATGTTTTGTTGTTTTGAAATTTTTGAAATGTTTTAAAAATTCCACAAACACTACCCCGTCCAACTTCTACGCAGCCTATGGAAATGGTGTTTGCAATGTTAATTTTGAATCTTCTAAATGCTGCGTAGACCTCTATTTAATGTGTTGGCTTCCAAGGTGATCATGCACTGGCTCTTCTTATTCTTCCCACACATTTCAATGCAGCTCCTCCTTGTAAATAGCTTATTCATTTATAATTAAATGTTTAAGAAATCCTCCTCATGCTTTGTGCAGATTATGCAATGTAAACATTTGCTATGATTTTGTTTTTAAACTTCTCCTCATACTGCACAAGGTCATCTCCCTTAGAAACTTGGCGCAAGACTCCTCCAATTTGGTAGCTTACTACATTATATGCCTGCGCAAGACTTTAATCTCAGTGTGGACAACATGTTTGGTTGCTGTGGAAACATACTTTGTAATTATAACATTTGAAATTTGAAATACCTCTTTGTGCTGCACAACATTCACAAACGTTGGGTCTCTACAAATACATTGCACTTGTCTTATGTTTTAATTCCTCACTTCATTTATGCAACCCTCCTCTCTACTTTAGCGTGGTCTTTGGGATCGCAATTTTAAAGTTTTAAATATTATTGACTTCTCCTTACTACGCATACTTTGAAGTCTTTCTCTTTGACAGCTGCATAATCCATTCTTCTTATTTCAACATAGCTCCTCTGTATTTCATTCTTGCATTTGCATATTGTTAATTTAAAAAAAAAAACATTGCTCTCTTTACATTCTGGGCAATAATTGCACTTTGCATTGTCTTTATAATCCCCTACGTAGCTCTTTGTGCATTTCCCAGTGCTCTTGGCCTATTTGTTGTAGTAATAACAAGGATTCCTATGTCTGACTCAAATCCATCTATCTCTGTCAATGACTGATTCAATGTTTGATTACATTCATCATTAAAAATTCTACCCTAATGCCCTCCAGCAACATCAAGGTCATCAATGAATATGATATGTGGTGCATATTTCCTGTCAATATTGAAAAGATCTCTGATTCAAGTAGCTCCTCTTTGAAAGTTCATTCTATTTTTGCAAAAGATCCCCAAAATCCTCTTTCTAATTTTGTTTATTTATGCAGTCAACATGTAGGGAAGACATTTTTCAAAACTGTACTAACTGAATATTTGACTTTATATATCAAAGTTGTGTTCATGAGCTTCTAGTTTGAAATATCATTACTGATTTTTACCCTTCAAATAACTCAAACAAGATCTTTAGTGAAGCCAGACTATGAGCTTCGAAATGGTGATCACAACAAACCATCAAATACACCTTTGTAAACTAATGCAAAAGATGATAAGTAGTCTATGGAACAGACCTCACAAACTGACTGAACAATCCTCTGCAAATATGAGGACTGGAAAACCCTCTCATCTCCAGCATCTGAACATAGTCGCCAACTAGTTTGGCTTGAAAATATTAGGGCCAATAGATAATACCACTCAAAGTAAGCAATTTCATTATTTTTTGCAATTGGAAGTTTTCAAACTTATGCAAACAATGCCAGAAATGCAAATTGGAAAGAAACTAATTTAACTTCTGAGAAACCATCACTCGGCAGAGTGATTCATTCACTAACAATGAATATGTATGCAAAAGGGCTTCATTGGATTCAACCTCAGGTACAAGGTGCGACTGATCAAACTTGGACATTTCAGAATACTATGCAAGTGCAAATGCTGAAACACCATAAATCTCATTCGGATCAGCCATTGCAAGATTACCAAAACATGCCCTGAGATTTCACCACCGTTCACAGTAGTAAATTTACATGCAAAAAAAATGGTCCCACAATCATTTCTTGAAAACAAATTTCAAACAAAAAGGTATCATTCCATGAAAATGACCATTCTGCAAATTTCAAATCTGTTCAACCTTGACAAACTGCAAAAAACTCCTTCAAATTTGAATTAAAAAACTCATCAAATAAGACTCTTAAAGTCTGATACCTAGGATATGAGTTCACTTTCATATATGGGTTATGAAACATCAACTAACTTGCTCTGAAAGTGAATTGATCTATTAGCGTCAATCTACAAAGTCAACACCTTACAACTTTATGAATTTAAAACTCAGTAAATATGCAGAAATCTGATTTGGAATCAAGTTGGAAAAGTGGCTAAATGGATTGGTCAAAGTTTGAAAATCTTCAAGGAAGTACACTTCCAGGTTTAGCATCTGGGGGAATATTCAATTCTTTATGGCATTCAATCGGGTACATCTTGCAGAAATTCAAAGTAGGCTATTTCATAATTCTAGGCAAAACAGAGAAACATGACAGTTTTGCAGGATCAACTTTGGGGGATTCGGAAACTTATCAAATGGATCCAAAAGGACTTGGGATTTGAAATATAGGCTCTCTGATATACATTTCAAACATTCCCAAAGTGGTGACCTATGAAACATAAAAGGACACAAGATATTCAAATCCAAATTAGGCATGTTATAGCAAAATGACAATTTAACAACAAATGTAGAATGTACAAGTGCTCAAAACAAGACATCACAAACTAACTCAAAACTTGAAATTGACGACATGGGATGTCTTCATATGTCTAAACAAGAGTAATGGAAACCTGACATGAATGATAAACTTCATAATTTCATCAGGGCAAATAGGCTCAAAAAGCACTTATAAAGGGTCAAAATGCAAATTTTTTAAAATGGTACTCAAAAACCCTTGTTGTATTTTTGAGTATCAACACATAGGTCCCATTCAACTTAGGCTTAGATGAAATGTCATAAACTCATATTTAGATAAGGTCATTCTATGCAACCTAATGTACAAAATTCAAAACTTAGATTTTTTATATTTTAGGTTGACATTCTTAAAATTTGACTATTATCTTGTCTGGAATTGAGAATGATCTATTTTATATTTATAGTTAGATTTAGAAGTAGATTCATTTACTTTATTGAAATCTTTCATTCATTCAATTACATATTTTTCTATTTAAGAGGTCAAAAGATGAGTAAGTTAACATTAGCTTGGATCAATATCTTGTATTTATCTTAACAAGATCTTCATTTTCTTTGTCTTTTTTTTTAACTGAAGAGTAATTTTATTTTATTTACACGAAATTTAATTTTATGACATAACATTTGATGTTATTGTAAAATGTCTTTAATATAATTAAGAGTGTATATATAAAAGCACTTATTACGTCAAGAGGTGTAACCTAAGTACATTGTGTGGAGGGAGTAAAAAATACTCCTAATATTAGCTTGAATCAATATCTAAATAATATCTATTTTTATTTAATGGAAGGGTTATAATTGTATTTATTTAAGATCTGATTTTTTAAATATATGTCACTATATTCTAGTTGTTTTTGATGTGGTTGGTTAGGACATGACACTTGATGTTATTGTGAACATCTTTAATATAATTAAGAACTCATATACAATTAGTTATTATTACATCAAGATTTTAATAAGTATTTTTTCAAAGGAATCAAACATGACTAACTGTACAAAATATATATCAAAATTGAAAACTGTCTCTTTGATAATCAGATTTAATAGTATCAATTTTTTCTTAACATAAAAACAAAGACTTCTTCCAAAAAGAAAAAAACAAATTAAAAATTAAAAAAAAACTCTAATCCTTTTCCAACCCAAAAAAAATTGAACAAATTAAATACAAACTTAAAAAAAATTGTTTTTAGTACATGGAACCTAAAATTAAACAATAGATATCCAAATATTGATGATCATATTGACATTATCTTCTTTATTATAAAGTGAGCAACAATTCGTCAGCAAATTGGCAATTAAAAAACTTATTTGAGAGATTTCGTTTTTCGTTTCAATCTAAACAATAAAATTCCAAATTAGTTTCATTCCAACTATATGAATTTGGCTTTCTCACTATACAACTATAAATATTTGGCTTGCATTTAATAGAGATATGATTGGGCAGTTGGCATTTAATAGAGATATATTCAACTTAAAAGGAATCATTGACATGTCTTGATCAACATCTCTAAATTCATGGACAACAGAAATTACACTCATAAATGCCATTTTAATGGGTGTTGCTCAAGATAGGAAATTTGTTCTTTGTATAGCATATAATTATATGTTCATTTAAATGTATGGTAAAATTGAATAGTTCTAATAAATTCAGTTTGATCAAATCTTGTTAATTTGATATTATGAGATACTAAGGTCAAATCTTGTTAATTTGATATTATGAGATGTCATTGAGATCATATGAATGTGATAGAATAAATATCCACATTTCTTTGTGAATAATATAAAACTCGTCAATTAAAAAAAAAATGTAATTGTATAACTAATAAATAATTGAAATTGTTTTAGGATTTAATTAATTTTAATACAATGTTAAAATTCTATACAATATATAAGAATATTTGATATCATATTTTTAAAAATATATGGTTATGACTTTCTAGTGTTTTTTAATGTGGTTGGTTGTGATATGACACTAGATGTTATTGTGAATACGGTTAATATTTAATCAAGAAAATATATAAAAATAGTTATCATATCAAGAAATGTAATCTAGAGTGGTAGTAGAAAGAAGCCTTTGATTGTTACCATAGTTTTCTTTATTTAAAATGAAATTTTATTTGTTAAATATAAAGCTATTAATTCTAGAATAAGTATGATAAACAACAGGTTATAAGAGTGGCTAACTATTATGATACCCTCAGAACTATGGGGTTCCTCACCCTAGGTCTTGGTTCTTATGTACTAAGTTTTGGTTCTATTGTTATTTGTTGTTGCCCTTTTGTTGTTCCTTGTTTGGGTTGGAACTTGTCTAGTCTTCTCTAATGGCCAACTAGAGACTTATGTATTTATTGTTTGTCTTTGTATCTTGCTATTTTTAATGAAACTTTGTTTTATGTAAATGATGAAGACCCATTTTCTAGTTAAATAAATCCCAAAAACTAAAGTAAATAAAACATGTAGATATAAAATATTTCTATTCTAAAACTAGTGTATATATTTTTAATACATCTAACTAATTTTTTTGAGAGGTCTAACAATTTGGAGCTATTTACTTAAAATAATTATTTTACTTTTAACCCAAATTTTATTTACAAAGACATTATGTTTATTATTAGACATTAATATATTGCCATGTAAATGGTTGTCAAATTTAAGATAAAAATAACAAAAAATTGTTAACACATTCATTTCATGACACTCTACTCCTTGTTTTCATTATAGAAAGCCACACGAAATTAATAAATTAAAGACACCAACTTTTTTAAATATCACTTTTTTAATTGAAGACATATTTTGCCATTAGTATGAAAGGAAAAATAGTTTTGAACCGTCGGTAACACCAACACCAAAAGACAGGTTTAGTGCAACCCGACAGATAAGTTCACAAGGGAACTCGACGACAGTTTACTAGTGCAACCCAAAAATGTTACAAGAGGAACCCGATAGAGTAACCTGACAGAGCAACCCGACTGAGGAACCCAACAAGCATATTACAGTGTAACCCAACAGGACAGATAACAAAGGAGCTCGATAGACTACAGAGTTACCCGAGCACCAGTCTACCTAGAGATAGTGATAAATCCTGAGAAATGTGGGTCTGACTTCCACGTCAGACAAAACACTTGTGTTTTATATTTAGCTTTTTGATTAGCTTTAAATCTGTTTCTTGAGGGACAAGCAATGTAATTTTTATTGTTTTAATCAGTCTAACTAATTGAAAACATGCAAACTAGGAGATCAAGGTCAATTTGTAAATCTTTGATCATAGAGTTAACATTGTTAACATTGTTTTGATCATAGAGTATGCTCACAATCTTCCTAAGCTAATCCCTAAGAGGGTTAAAGGTAGTGTGAGATAGGTGAAGCAGGAAAGTGAAAAACAGAGTCTGAAAAAAAGGGTCAAAACTAAGAAGAAAGCTAAGTCGAAGAAGACTGGTGATGAAACCCTACAGAATCAAGGAAAAGATCAAGAGGATCAGCACAATGGTGATGATGATAATGAAAAAGAGAATATGGAAAAAGGAAATGAGGATCAGCTGAGAAAGGATAACTCTCAGATGGAAGGGGAGGATATGCCCGATGACGATGAGGGCATGGGTGCCGATGAGAATTATGATGAAAAGGAAATTGAGGGAGATGGAAAAGAGGGAGATGAAAGAGAGGAAAATAAGAATGAGGAAGATGGCGAGGAGGGTAATAAGATGTAGCTGACTTTAAAGGCGGAGAAAAGTAACAGTAAAAAAAGGAGAATGGGCCCAGATGCGGTCGGGTTTGAAAAAGATGACAGAATCCTGAAAAGAAAAGTTGACTATGGGGCTAATATGGAAGACTGGCTAAAAGAGGAGATGATGTTCATGAAGAGTCAATTAACAAAGATGCAAGAGGCAATGGATCCTTTCAAAGCTAAGGTTGAGGAAATGGAAAATAAGTTGATGATTAAGGATAAAGACAACAACAAAGATGAGGAATTTACAACAAGAGTTGATGAGATTGTGGAAGAAAAGCTAAAAGAGATGAAAGAACAAATAAGCCACAATGGGCACATGATACAGATTATTCTGAAGCACAGCAATGAAGGGATGCAAGTGTCGATTCAAAATCTAAAAGTGCTTTATGCTTATCTGGAAAGAAGCCTGCTAGAAAATACCACAATTACTATTGATGAAAAGGCTAGAAGCTCGGGCCCTGGTCCAAGAACCCGAAGTAGAGTTAAAAGAAAAGTCCCTGAGATTCTGAAAGAGATGCTGGAGCTAAAGGAGTCCATCGATAAAATGGAAGAAATGCAGAAGGAGGCTGAGGTAGCCTATCAGAAAATGATGTAATGTTTCTTCTGCTGGTCTGGAAATTTTGCTGGAAGTTGTTTGAGAAGTTGTGCTAGAAATTGTGCTGGTATCTGTGCCTATCTTTGGCAGTTTTTGTTCTTTCTTGTTTTAGGTCTTTTGTTTCTTGTTGGGTCCTGCCTTTTGTTTGTTGCAGGCGTTCTCTATTTGTATGTGCCTATGATGCCTATCTATTGTATCTTTTTGTAAAAGGTTTTAGGGACCTTTTGAAACCTGCTTTTACCTTAATCAAAAACATTGTTATGCGTTAAACTCATTTAGGTAAAACTGATTGTATACATAGATGTGTAATCAATCAGAATAGATGGATGTGATGATGATTGTAGCTGTAGACACTTCTATGGATTAGAGACAGAGTTTTATGTAGAAGAACAACCAAAGATGAAATCAGTTATCAAGAACAAGATCCAAGGCTACCAAGAAAAATAGAGGTATTGATCAGTCACTATAAGTGATACATTATATTGTGAAATTTAATGGATTTGTAATCAACAATTCTAGATTGCATATTCTCAGGTCAATGAATATTTTTGACTACATTCTAACAAGTGTAGCAAATAGAAGAAATCCTTTGAGAAGGTGGATTTAACAATCCTTTGTAAATATCTTAACCGAGTGCACACTAAATACTGTTGCTAAATCTCTTAATAGAGTAAATCTTAACCAGTCTCTACATGTTACTCCTAAAAAGGTAAGATCATTAGAAGTGATCAAACTTGTAAGCCTTAATCGACCCCTTCCATTCTGCAGATAGTAAAGTTTTGTGGGTTTCATCCCCACCACAATTGTTACCTTCTAACAGGGGTTTTCTGCATTACCAAATCTTGTGTCACGTATCATTACATTTCATGAATGTTTCTATGAATGTTTACATGCTAATTGAGTTTATGAATTGATATAACATACACAAAGATAAAATAACACATATGGTTGGTAATACAATTGATTACTAAAAGGATTAAGGTTAAGTGATAAAATTTTTAAAGGGTACTGATTCACCCCTCTCCTCTCAGTACACACCATTCCATTATTTCCAACAATTGGTCTCAGAGTTAGATCTCTTGTTTGGAAAATTTTAAAGGACTTAAGAGAAAATATCATACAATGGAAAGGTATAAGCTAGAAAAGAGTATTGAGAATCAGAAGTTAGAGATATAGATCTTCTATGAGCAATATAAAGAAGCTAGAATCAAGATGAGATAGCAACTGGATGAAAGAAAGGTTATGGAATCTTGCTGTAATGAAAAAGACTATCATGGAGAAGAGATACCTGATTTATTTGAGTCTTCAGGATCTACATCTTGCAATACATCAGACACATTTGAAGGAAGCATTACAAGTCTAAATGAAATCAATCAACATCTAGTTGGACAAGTAAAATCACTGCAAATTGGTTAAGAGACATAGATGGTAAGAATGATTGAGGTTATGGATAATGCTAGACAAGATGAACAAGAAAGAACACTAGAAATTGATGACATGAGGAAGATCACTGAAAAGCTACAAGAGAAAGAGTCAGAAATACAAAGACTTATTGAACATCATCATGAGATCACCAATCATATTATTCTTATGAGTCAGGAGCCAAACCGAATGGACATAGAACTAAATGGAAATTTGGAAGCTATTGGTGAGCTAAGAGAAGAAAATGAAAGACTAAAACATGAAGTAAGAATTCAGCAACAACACAATCACATGATCAAGAGAGCTGAAGAAAGTACAAAAAGAATGGATTTTTTTTTCTGGATGGACAAAGAAGAGTCAATAAAAATACTAGACTAGGGTATACCAAGAATGGAGAATCACCATAACAAGCTGATCCAAAGAATGTCTACACAAATCAAAGATCAATAAAGAAGTCATGCAATCACTGTGGAAAACTAGGCCACACATCAAATGTTTGCAGAAGCAAAACTAAAGGTATTCCTAAATCCAATTCCTCATTCATAGGAAATTGTTATAAATGTAACAGGAAAGGACATAAAGCATATGAATGTAAATCTGAGGTAAAACAACCAAAGAAGGAAACCTACATGGAAAAATACTTTCCTACCTGCAAAGTGCATGGGCACACATCTCTTGAATGCATGAAGAAGAGAAAGCAAGCATGGAAGCCAAAAGATCAAGAAAATGCTTATCAACCAAAAAGAGTCAGTAACTCATATGTTTGGGATTACAATACATGGACAAATTGCACAGCATGTGGTATATATGGACACATAGATGCAAACTACATGAGAAAATGGATGAGAAAGTCTTAGAGCTGGACTAACCCCGGAATGGCATGCTTACACTGTTATAAAGTTGGTCATCTAAGCAAGGACTGTAGAGACCAAGTGACAGAGAAAATCACCTTTGCCAATGGAAATACCATTGAAGACATCAAGAAGATGAGAAACAAAATGTGGAGGAAAGCTACAAACACTGATGATGCTAGACCAAGGAATGCAATTGGTGAAACCTTATCCAATGGATCTGGTGACATCACAACCCCCACCTAAGATGAACAAGTAAGTATGGAACTACACTATACTAAGTTATACTTTACATCAGTTCCATTATACATAGTTAAAATGCCAAACTAGCATGATTAAAGATGCACTATGGTATTACTTGTTATAAATCTTTGAATGCAATCCCGTCGGTCAATACATACTAAGAATCATCGGTGTACATGTGAAAACCAAGTTAATCAATGTAACCCAAGACACGACGGTAATCATGTAAAATGCATTGAATTCTTTGCCACTTACCAAGCCCCATCAGTAAACCTATGAAAGGTCAACTGAGTTGTCACTTACCCAAAGCTGAAAGTTTGTGTGATACCCGAGTGACTCCATCTTCAAACACCGAGAAGTGGGTAGAGCATTAATTTTTCCACTTAGGGCATCATCTATAAATAGGGTGATGGAAGAGCTCATTATTCACAAAGAGATTAAGAACAAAGAAGAGCAGAGTGAAACATAGCGATCAAATTGCAGAGCATTCCAAGCAGATTCACAATATTCAAACAGATCAACAATAATTACTGAAGGTTAAAGTAAGTAACTAGAATCACAGAGTTCATAGCTTGTTTTATGGGAAAATCCCTAAATTCATGAAACGATGGTAACCATTTCATGAGTTTCCAAGATCAAGAACGCCAAAGAGAAGAAGATGGTAACCATTACTTTTGAAGAACCCAAGTATAAAATCTATCCAGATGTTGCTTCACAACCCGATGACGCTGGAGCATTTTCGGGAATACTACCTAGGGTTTTACTAATTGAGGATGTCTATTCATACATACATTTCAAGATTGCTAAGATAGGAGATCTTGAGGTTGATTAAGTTTACAAGAAGCTTTACAAAGATGGAACCATCAAGGATGAGCACAAACACATTGATGTCAAAGGGTTGGAAAATACCCTAATGTTCCCGTTGGAGTTTAGAACCGAGTGGAATCGGATAGTGCTGAGTAGAGTGCATGACCGAAATATATACCTGGATGAGGAAAAACTAATCACAAGGGATGTAATACATGCCATGACCAGTTATCCTATAACCAAAAAGGCCAAGGCACTTAAACATCCTCCTCACCTCGACATTGAGAAGAATACAGGTGCAGTATGAGATAACAAAGGATTGAAGGTTAACACCATCACCGATCCAGAACTAAAGTTTGATGTATGTGTACTAGGGTAAAAGATATACCAATCCAACAAGTTAAATATCATAGCATGTGGAGCAGTTGACACTACCCATAAGATTGTAAAGAAAGGTCTACAATTGGATCTATCCGAGCTTCTACTGAAGAAGTTAGAGAAAAACATGGGGACAATAAGGTCTAGAAAGTTCAATTCATGTGAGCTCATATCACTTCTAATGTGTACATTTTTCTATTTCTAGAACTTCTTTCCATCTATCAGTAATGTCAATTGGGATACTACCCGACCAGTGACAATTCAAATCAGTGAATACATCAAGTCACTAGGTGACAACTTAAAATCAGTTATGGATGAATACTTTACTGGATTTAAGGAAAGAATGCAGAAAAGGATGAGGATACCAGAACAACTGGTAGAAAAATCTAAGACTGATATTTGTTTTATGGTGGACACCGATAACACCTTTATAAAACCAGCTATACCAAGGATAGCATGGTTAGCACCACTTGAATATGAGATCAACATATATCAAGCCACCAATGCTATTGAAGCATTGCTAAATGAACCATTAGACAAGTCACAACCTAGGTTTGGAACCTATAAGGAAGCCAAGGAAATAATAAAAATAGGCTGAGTTGTGAAGAAAATTGATAGAAAGAAAGAGAAAATGGAAAAGACACTCAAGAAGAAGTTGTCGGTGAATGATGAAGAGTCAAAACAAAAGGATAGCACCAAGGGATAGTCACCCATCAGTGAAGAAGAAAAATTGAGTGACTCTGAATCTATAGATTCTGATGCACTACCACCACCAGCAAAGAAACCAAGGACTACTGGTGCATCAAGGACTAGAAGTTAGACAACTAAAGATGCAAGTGCATCACTGATAAAGAAAGGACAAGTGAGGACTCACAAGAGAAAGACTCAAACCATGAAACAAGCACCATCAAAAAGAAGAAAAATCATCAGAACTAAGGAAGATATAAATGACAACAAGCAGGAAGAACAACTTGTTAAGAACAAACTTCTTACTATAATTGATGAGGTATGTGCATCAATGATCAAGACAGGTTCAATAACTGACCCTAAAATTAGAAAATGGCTAACTCTAGATCCCGAGGATTAGAACAAGATAGAGGAAGAAATCATCACAACAATGTGTATATTTAAATATATACCATCACAGTTTTAAGGGAAAATGCCACAAGAACTTCTTGACAGACTATCGGCAAGGTGGACATTCACATTGAATTTTGAAAAATAGATAAGGGAAAGAACCCTAGTTTCTATTATGCCACCTGAGTCCAAAATGGAAGAAATTAACAAAATAATGAAGTTACACTCAAAAAGGTTCTCAGAAAAATTGAGAGCTTACAAAGTCCTCCAGAGAAACTTTATTGATCTTGACAAGGAGAGTGAGGATACTTGGAGAAAAGCACTCAAAATACCTAAAAAGGACCCAAGTCCTGAGAGAGCATTAGAACTCATGGACAAGCCTCACAATGAAGAAACAAAGGATATGCCGAGCCCAAAACACATTCTGATAAATGATGATGATGAGGATGTCACTCAAACTGAATTGAATACATAAGCAAGCAAGGAAATGGATGGCATTCCTCATATTCTACAATCATTAGGGGATATTGCAGATGATACAATAAAAGATACAAATATCATTGATATCATTGAAGATGATCCTGCAGATGAGGTAAAGGGAGATGAAGCTATTAATGTTACCTCTGAGCAGCCCAAGGAACAAGATACAACTAAAAATGCTGCATAGGTGAATATACCAGGCCAAATACCATTATTGATACATGCTATCAATATCATATCACAAAAGGAGAAGTCACCCAAGCCTAATGCAAGCATACCCAATGATAAGGGTGAAGAGGAAGAGTACAACACAACTGATAAATAGAATAAAAATGGAGAGCAAAAAGAAACCAATGAAGAAAAAAAAGAAACATGAGGAGAACAAAAAGATAAAGGTGAAGAAGAGAAACAAGGTGATGCCACTCCTAAGGATACCAAAGGAGATGCTATAGATAAGGCTAAGGTTGATGTAGAGACATTCATTCCCAACCGATAGGTAGATACCGAGCAATAGGATACAGGTACACATTATCCAAAGCCTTCACCATGCACATCAGAACAAGAAAAGGAACTTGCTATGGTACTGCATACAGGTCCCTCCACAACTCTATCAAAGAAGAAGAAGAAAAATAATAAGAATCCTATTACACTAGATGAGATTATTGAGATACCAGCCTGTGATCCGAGGACATTGGATCCAGAGGCACTTACAAAGTATGCTGAACTTTGTAAATGAAAATCTATCCAAGATAAGCTTAAGAAGGAGACAAAGGACACTTAGGTACTTGAAACAACAAATAAAATACTACATTAGATTGTACCTAATACAAATATTGATCAAAATGCCTCTATCATTGATCAACTAGCCGTTCTTACCGAAGCCATCACATCACGGTATGTGGATGTAGAGAAGGCCATAGAAGAGCGTACATAACAAAAGTACCAATACAAACTGACTAAGAAAATCAACCAAGAAGTGGCCAAGAACAAGGTAAATCTATCTGAACTAGTAAATGAATTAGAACCAATCATTTCAGAAGTTATCACCTTAATTCAGAAGTTAAGCACATTAGAGCACTTCACTAAAGAAAGTAGTGAAAAGATTGCAAAAATAGATGCAGATCTTACTGCTAGTGCTCAAGGTCTCTCAACCATTGAAAATGCAATTAATTTGCATTATGCAAAGTTAATGGAAGCAAAGAAGTTGAGACTTCAAATTCAAGAGGCAAAATCAAAGTTCAAAGATGAGGTAATCGAGCTACAGGCAGGCTCTACTCCTACCGAATCTAACACTACTGCAACAACATATGACTACAACCAGACAATTGATAGCCACCCTGAAGATGTCTATCACCGAAAACATCTATGATATGCACGCAAGAATTACATTGGAGAAAATGGCCCTAGAACACCTTCAAGAAAAATGGGAGAAGATGATGAAAGAGAAGAACAACTCCCATTCCCACATTTTTGACAAGTTGTAAGTAATTACACCTTTTCCCTTACTATCAAAAAAGGGGTAAAATGATATGAATAAAGGAGGAAAATGATATGATAAAGGGGAAAGATAAGGTGAAAAGGGAGAATAGTATAAAGGCAAGTGTACATACATATACATATACTATACTGGCATACACATAGGGGGAGTCATACTGACAAGGTGAACACATGGTGTACATACTACACATTTTTAGTATTTTGCACATATAAGTTTTTGATACTAATGTCAAAGGGGGAGATGGAAGACATATTTTTCCATTAGTATGAAAGGAAAAATAGTTTTGAATTGTTAGTAACACCAACACCAAAAGAAAGGTTTAGTGAAACCCGACAAAGAAGTTCACAAGGGAACCCGAGAACACAGTTTACTAGTGCAACCCAAAAATGTTACAAGAGGAACCCGACAAAGTAACCTAACAGAGAAAACTGACAGAGTAACCTAATAGAGAAACCCGACAGAGGAACCTGATAAGCATATTACAGTGTAACTTGACAGAACATATAATAGAGGAACCCGACATACTACAAAACATCTCGAGCACCAGTCTACTGAGAGACAGTTATAAATCCTAAGAAATGTGGATTTGACTTCCACGTCAGATAAAACACTTGTGTTTTATATTTATCTTTTTGATTATCTTTAAATCCATTTCTTGAGGGACAAATACTATAATTGTAATTGTTTTAATCAGTCTAACTGATTGAAAAAATGCAAACTAAGAGATAAAGGTCAAGTTGTAAAACTTTGATCATAGATTTAACATTGTTATGCGTGAAACTCATTTAGGTAAAATTCATTGTATAAATAGATGTGTAATCAATCAGAACATATGGATGTGATGATGATTGTATCCGCATACACTTATATGGATTAGAGATAGATTTTTATGCAGAAGAATAGCCAAAGATGAAATCAGTTATCAAGAACAAGATCCAAGGCTACCAAGCAAAACAGAGGTATTAATCAGTAACTATAGGTGATACATTATATTGTGAAATTTAATGGATCTGTAATCATAAATTATGGATTACATATGCTCAGGTCAATGAATATTTTTGACTACATTCTAACAAGTGTAGCAAATAGAAAATCCTTTGAGAAGGTGGATTTAACAATCCTTTGTAAATCTCTTAACTGAGTGCACAATAAACAGTGTTGCTAAAGCTCTTAACAGAGTAGACCTTAAATAGTCTCTACATGTTACTCCTAATAGGGTAAGATCATTATAAGTGATCAAACTTGTTAGCTTTAACTGACCCCTTACATTCTACAAATAGTGAAGTTTTGTGGGTTTCATCCCCACCGCAGTTTTTACCTTCTAACAGGGGTTTTCTGCATTACCAAATCTTGTGTCATGTGTCATTACATTTCATGAATTTTTACATGATAATTGAGTTTATGAATTGATATAACATACACAAAGATAGAATCACACATATGATTGGTAATACAATTGATTACTAAAAGGATTAAGGTTAGGTGATAAAAGTTTTAAAGGGTACTGATTCACCCCTCCCCTCTCAGTACACACCATTCCATTATTTCCAACATTAGTATCTTTCTAATCCAAGTATATATATTTACACACACACACACACACACACACACACACACACACACACACACACACACACACACACACACACACACANTATATACACACACACACACACACACACACACACACACACACACACACACACACACACACACACACACACACACACACACACACACACACACACACACACACACATACACATTTAAAATACATTTTCTTTATGAATGTAAAAATTTAAATAATTATTTTTTTTTAGAATAAAATGTTTCTTTTTCTTTATGTTAATTAAAATTTAAAGTATACAATTATTAAGAATAGTAATATTATAGTTAATTAAAATAAAAATAAAAATAAATCAATACATATATCTCAAATTCATTTTTTAATATGAATATTTCAAGATATATTTCCATCAATATATTTTAGATAAGTTTATTAATATATCTATATAATGATGATCAAATAATCTTGATAGGTCAATAGACCCTTAATTTTATATTGAAGAATGATTTTGAATGAGCACATCAAGTATAAGGTCTTGATTTGTTTAGGTAAATTGGAAGAGGGCTTGAACCCTTGCATAACAACCAACTAGATGAAAAAGAGGGATCTCACAAGTCATGAAACTACCAAAGAAACAAAAGAAAAAACAAAGACAAAGCTTCTGAACAATGTTTTGAACCAGTAGGAAAAAAATATATGAACCTAGAAAAAATACTACTCCTACTCAACAAGAGGAAGAGGGAGAGAAGAGGACACATGATCTTTCTTTGTCTATGGTCCATAGTCCAAGAAAAAAGAATCATCTTGAAACCCACCGGGAGGGAAAGAGAGAGAAAGCCTCCCCTTAGGATAGCAAAAAATAGAAGGGGAAACACTAGAAGGATGGGGAGAAAGGAGGAGGATGGATGATATATTCTTCAGTGGATGTTGTTTTCCTTTCCTATGATCACAAGAGAAACAAAAATCTAAATGGAAAATAGCAAAGAAATGATGATAACAGAAAGGATCCCCTCATAATCCAATGGTTGAGACCAGGTTGATCCCCAACCATCAAGGCCACATCCCCATGATGAGGTAAGGAGAGATAAATATTCACTAGAAAACAAGCAAAGGTAGAATTCCTTATGAAGGAAGTGAAATTGTCAACCTTCAAAAAATGGCCAATTTAGTTTCTAATAGATTCAAAATAGGAACTCTCCTAGAACTAAAGGGTAATATTTAGAAGCTGCACCCACACTAGATGCACATTAAGTGGTTCAATAAGGGGAGGTGAAATAACATGTCCATGGTTGAGAGAAAGAGAATTCTCTCCCCAAGACCATAACTTCAGTAAGATTAAATCTCATCCTCCATAGAAGAGAAAATATCAATAAATAATCCTCAACACATGGGAAGTAGAAGGTCTTGTTGAGTGTAGGGACTTGACATCATAATGGACAAGGTCAAGAACTACCTTAGGAAACTTTACTAGAACTTATACTCCTTAGTCCTTGGTTCTCAACCAAAAATATTTTAGTCTAAGACTCATTCTATAGTATTAGGTAGAAAAAATTCTTGTAAATGATATAAAATCTTCTGAAATATGTGATATATAATTAAAGTATACAGTTCACAAAATGTTTTTGATTAATAATGCAGTTGAGCAAGAGGGATGACCCTTACAACATCATAACCAATATGATGTGAGGAGAGAAGCACACATCAGAAAAAGTGATGGTGACCACTTAAAACCACACAAGGCACACTGTCAGTAAAGTAATAGAGGGTCAATAAGCAATAGACCATAAAAGGCCATTTACAATACAGGTGCCAAAAGAAGCAACTAATATCACACTACCGACAACCCACATAATGGGGCACACTTATAGTTAATAAAAAAATACCCCTACAATAAATACGCCACCACCCCACAAAAATCCTTTCCCCTTCAATATGAAAGGAGCCCACCTCTATAGTAGTGGGACAAGAAAAGACCACTTAGAAGGTAAGGGCACCAAAACTCCTTTCCATACCCAAATAGTCATAGGAAGCCCAAACCCCAAAAATGAACCAAATATCCTATATCACGACGCATATCTCCACCTCCATAGAAGATACGTCCAGCTCCATAGGAACCATGAAAAACAATAAGAAGATCATAATGAATCTACCCACCCTATAAGAAAATAGAATAACCCCAAAACTAGCTGCATAAAATAACCAAAAACCATAGACTAGATCACGCCCTTGAAAATTTCTAGCCGACAAATGGCCACAAAAGAAACCAAGAAATTTATCCATATTGATAAAAGTGGCCAATCTACCAAAGACAAAAGAATAGCTAAAAAAATCAGTATCTTCCATCATAACAACATGTAGAAACATCAACTCCATACTGGAATCTATAGTGAAATGCCAGACCACTCTCATCACCAACATAGACAGAGATGACAACATGTATGTTCCCAACCTATATCTTCACCATTTGAAAAAACCTAGGAAGCTCACCAACACAACAAGGGAATCCTCAGTTAGTGGGACTATCATAGCAGCTGAAAAAAGACAAAGGAACAACCCCAAAAATAAGCAGATATATTTGAAGCCCCAAATGTTTCTCACCAAACATTGTTAGTATAGTTGGAATAACTTAGGAAATTTATGTACTGAGATAGGAGGGGTGAATCAGTACTCTTAAAAATTTTAACCATTCATTCTGATCTATTACCGAGTTGAATACAATGCATAAAATAAACATAAAGTAAATAATCAAAACCATAAAATATGCAACACATAACACATAGATTTTTGGTCACATAGAAATCCTATGTTAGAGGAAAAAACTATGGTGGGGATGACACCCATAATCCTTCACTACTGTAGTAAAAAGGTTTCTCTATTAGAGATACAAATTTAGCTACTTCTAATAGCTTACCTTGTTAGGAGTAATATACTCGGTTAAGAGAACAAAAGACTTATTCAGTCTACCTTGAAAAAGGATTTTACAATCTCTAATCTAAGAGATGTACCCAGGTAAAGGATTTACAAAGTACAAAGACCTGCTAGGGCCTACCCACAGATGGGATTTGTACTTCTCTGAATATAAAAAAATTCAATACAAAATGTTTGATAGTAATGCATCAATCAAATTCTATCCATACTCATTATGCTCTCTAACTTTGTTACCTTGTTCTACACGCGGTAGCGTAGTATCATAAGCTTTGCTTCATTCTATATACCTCTCCATTTCCTCTCTTCACTTATAATTTTTCAACTTCAATACCAACAAAATCATCATCAATCCTATCGACAACTCAATCAACTTCTTTTTCCCATTCTTCAGATTGATCTCTTATATGATTTTCAGGTAGTTAACCAGATCTTAGAGAAACATAAAACAACGGTGGAGATTAAGTGGTTAAACTTAGGTTACATCTTCAATGGTGTATGCCTTCTAAAAATTCATTGGTGGATCTTCCTCTTGATCCTGTCCAATCATGTTTTTTGAGTCCCAATGACTCAACTAACTTTTACCTCAAATTTTGTGCAATGCTTCCTGCTTGGTGTCCAAATCCAATGTATCTAGTTTAAAATGAAATTTCAGCTCTGGAATTCTCGGTAAACTTGCTTGTGCTTATTCGATAACTTTATACTCACTTCTCGGTGTCTATGAGTGCTTAATAACTATCTTTGCATAACTTGGTATATGCAGCTTGCTCAGTGCTTGATACCTGCTTGGTACTTGATTACTGCTTGGTGCTTGGTGGCTGTCTCAGTTTCCTTTTTTGACTGTGTCTTCTTCATTGTATGAATTCCTTCCTTCGGTTTCTTTCACCAATATATGACTTTGTAGAAAACTAATGACAACAAACTCTCTTTAGGAGTAACAATCTCCCCCTTTAAAATTAGTTTGGTATTTTGAAAAAAAACTTCAAAGTCATCAAAATTTTCAAAACTTCAAAAATTTATGACTCCCCCCTTTGATAATGTTTCTCAAAAAAATTCTACTTATATCTCCCTTATATATATATATCCCTACTTATATCTTCTTGTTTAGGTTGTTTTGAATTTTACACTTATATAAATATATATCCCCCTTTACTATATATAGCCCCCATTTTTTTGATAAACATGCCAAAAGATTACTTACTTAGTCTTGTCTTCTGGAGGGATCTTGTCAAAAATGTGTTTATACTTAGCCTTTGCATCAGATAGGCCTTCCTCCCAGGGATCCTTCAGTGTTTGTATAACAAATATTTGTGTAAAATTTGCTGCCATACCAGTAATAGTGTCTAATGAACTACCATCAAGAGTGGCAATTAAATATTTGGCTTTCTTCAAGTGATTCTGCATATACTCCATGTGAGGGAATGAGTATATCTTGCAGCTCTAGGAGTTCTAACCTTAGTTTGTGTTCTACATTTTTGAGCTCTTACTACTTTCCCATTAGTTGTTTGATCTTTGAGTAATAAGCCTATAGGGATCTAGGCTCAGTTGAAATGCTCTTTAGTTGCTCGGTCAGCTCTTGTTCAACAGTTACATCTTTCTCCTTGATCTCTTTAAGGAATTGGGAAATGGAAAAAAATTGCTGAAATAATAAAAGAATATTAGACAACTTGCTCTCCATGTCAGTGCATGCTTTAGAAAGATATACCTTGTCAAGTGAAATGTTCTTCAAAATATCTTCTAATAGTTTTTGTTCCATGCTCTTCTGATGAAATTTCATCATGTCATTGATTGTGTCTTGGTTCATTTCACACACTTGTTTAACTGGTTCTGCCACTTGATCAAGTAGATCTGCCTCCTCATTTTTAGTAGCATCTGACACAATCTCTTGTAATACTTCTTTGATATCTTCTAATACAATATTTTATTTCTTCTTTTGAAGTGATTTATTTTGTATGGCCTTGGGTCTTACTAATTCTGTTGGAATTATTAGAATGATGTACTAAGAGGGGAGGAGTGAATCAATACCTCTAAAACTTTTCTTGGTTAGCCCATTAACCCTTAATCATCAGTTTGTAAATTATCTTATCTAAATATTCATCTTTATTTATGCATATGCAATCATATCATAAGTTCTTTTAGTATGTAACCATAATATAAACATTCATGAAAATAGACAACACATAACACAAGATATGGTATCGCAGAAAACTCTTGTTAGGAAGTAAAAACTGCAGTGGGGATTCTTACCCACAAGACTTCATTATCTGCAAATAAGAAGGGGGCGGTTAAGGCTTACAATTGGTCACTTCTGATGACCTACCCTGTTAGGAGTATTACAGTGGAGACATGTTAAGATCTACTTCGTTTGAAGCTTTAGAAACACTATTAAGTGTGCACTCTGTTAAGAGATTTGTAAAGAATGGTTAAGTCCACCTTCTACAAAAGGATTTTAGATGTGATGCACTTGTTAGAATGCAACTACATAAGTCTTTGATTTGATGGTGTATGCAATCTGTAATTGTTGATAACAAATCAAATTAAGCTTCATACATATAAGTAATCATCCTTCCATGATTGAATAATACCTTTATCTGCTCGTCGGTAGCCTCTGTGTGTTCTTGACAACTGATGTATTCTGTTTCTGACCTTTGCATGAATGCTGCCTTCTGCTACTTAGATGCTCTACGTGGCTATCAACAATAATGAATTCATAACTCACAATTGAGTTGAACATCTATTTATACTAGATTTAGGTTCACTTCTTGATTCATGCATCACAAGTTAACTCTAGATCCAAGGTTTACAACTTGACCTTGATCTTTAGTTAGATATGTTTTAGATCTGTTAGGATGC